>JAAIXI010000251.1:3017607-3155881 GCA_013403645.1 Heliconius nattereri | reverse complement strand
TTCACCATTAGGTCGAGTATTTCTCAGGGAAGGTTTATATATAGTTTATTATTTGTACATTCTTATGTAAATTAACATAAATACGATAAATGTGTATAAAGTCCTACCCCTTGATGCACTTTCGCGCATGCGCTGTTTTAATGGTAAGTACTACATGAAAATAATGTACTGGAGTATTGTTCCTCTTAATAAGATCTACAAAAAAGTCCGCGACGGCATATTCGTATCTTTTAAGAATAACGTGTAGTGATCATATTTCTGTCTAAAAATTGTAATTTCAATATATTTTTTATTGTGAGGGATATTTTTCCATAATGGTATTAATCCTTATCCTTTAAAATATTTATTAATTTTCTACTTTAAACGAAGATAAAATTTGTTATTTACACTATTTCGAAATTGCGAATAGTTTTAGAGAAAAACGCATTTAATTGTTAACACATCACGCCGTTGACGCATCAGCTGTATGTTACTCAAGTTTCACTTATCGCTTACTCTCAGCATATAAATAAGTATATTAGTTACGTTGGCATTTAATGTAGATCAAAACTGTCTTTTACTGTTTTTCATTTTAATAAGTACCTTAGAAGTTGTTACAATATCAAAAAATCCTTGCTGCGAAACGGCTTATACAAGCGCGTCCCCTGCGCCCGCCTAACACTATAAATAACCTAACACGCATCGGTGGTTCAGTGGTAGAATGCTCGCCTGCCACGCGGGCGGCCCGGGTTCGATTCCCGGCCGATGCATTCTATTTAATTTTTCATCAGGAACAGAGTACCCTCTTCCCTGCCCAACCGGTGTCGCCGTTTTAACAGCATTAACCACAAGCTCGAATGCATCTATCTCTATAGCAAAGAAGATTTAGATGTGTTTCAAGTATTGGATAATTTTAGTTGAATGTATTATTTCAGCGCGATATATTTGGTTTCATATTTTTTGTAGTTGTTATTAGTAGGTAGGTTTTTGTTTATAATTTCTTCCGTTTAAAAATAGTCATTTAAATATACTTTAATAAGTCCTTGAAAAGATTAGTAACACAGATTTAAAATAAATTAATTTAATTAAAATAATTTTTATAAAATTTAAAACTTAGACTCTTAAAAATATATCATTGAACTCATGTTTCGTGGTTGATTTTAATTCATCCCCTAGGGGTATAAATAAGGGGTGAAAGTTTATATGGAAAAATCTTTAAATCGCCACTGATTTGTGTTTCATGGTTTATTAGAATTCACCCCTAAGCAATAAGCAGGCGAAACTGCGCGCGTCCGCTAGTATTATATAAGCTATAACGAGCATTCTTTTTCCCTTTGCCTTTGTACTTTCTGTTCTTTTTTTCTATTGCTTGTGTATACCCCCTTACGTAATTTTTCTTTTCCATCTCATCATCTCTTCTGATGTAAAATTTTGTATTATTAGGTTGTTAGTCAATAATATATTTAGCCCTAGTTTACGGGTGTTTAATTGAACACAATAAATACCTAATTTTGTCAATTTTTTTATTTATTTGTATTTTTCTTTTGCGTTTACAACAAATACCCGCCTGTATATACTACATACCTACCAGTTTGAACAAAATCAGCTTCACGCTGTCTTTCGCCTATAGCAGGGTAGGCAGAAGGAACCTAGTGTTAAGATACTCCGTTCGGTACTTTCTGCGTTTCTCTAAAGGCATTGCGTAATGGGTGGTGGGACTCAACCCCACCCTTTACCTCGACACGAGGACGAAGAAATGGAAATATTTAATGAATATTTTATATCCTCGAGTGGGGAACGAACCCACAGCCAGTCGATTTTACAGTCACACTGTGCCCCTGCGCCATGTCTGCCCTACTAATTTAGAGCTAAATAATACAAATAGTTATTTGTTTTTTGAAGCTTAAACAGCTACTTAAAAACTTCGTAGTTTAAGTTGTGAAAATTAGTCATACAGTATTCATCTTACTTCATAAAATGTTTTAATGAAACTTAAAATTTTCACACTTCCGTAGCCACCACACAACAAAAATACGACAAAAACAACTTCGTTTGCGTACTTTAAAAACGTCAACTACAGAAGTAAAGAAAAACCAGCAATTGTCCTTAAAATGACTAATTATTTATGAACGACGTTCTGTTGCCGGGGACCGGGCAAAAGGAAAAGAACGAGCGAAAATTTTAGTTCCTGCATTCGCAGAATAAAAATGTATCTCGGCCAGCAGAAATTCATAATGCGGTCCCACTCCCGTAGAAAAGAAAAACAAATCCATCGAGTTCCATTGAAGAGCATAAAGTACGTTCCCTACAGCAATTAGGAGTTTGAATGGTTATTTTACTTAACAATTCCTACCGCTGGTAGGTATTGGGAAGTCAGTTCAATATTTTACTTAACATTACTTACCTCTACATTCACAAGTAGTCTCGTTCCGCTAATACTGTTGTACCTGGATTGCACTTCGTGCACGATTTAACATTCTCAACAAAGTCAAAGTCAAAGTCAAAGTCAAAGTCAAAGTCAAAATATCTTTATTCCATAAAAATGCTTAACATTTACTTGGACATGTCATAAAAGTAGAAAAAAAAATAAAACAAAATAACCAAAAAAAAATGTGCAATTTTGACTTGAAAAAAGCCCGTTCAAATGGTTGAGCTCATGAGAAGATACAGGCAAAGAAACTCATGGCCACTCTTTTTAAATGCCAACATTTGTTACAAATTACAATTAACAATTTTAACTTAGAAATAGAGCAACTCATTTCCAAACATCTTTATCACGAACATAATCTTTAACAGAGTAATATGCTTTTTGGCAGAGCCTGTGCTTTACCACTTTTTTAAATTTGTTCAGTGATAAATTAACCACGTCGTTTGGAAGTTTGTTATAAAAGTGTATACTTTGACCTACGAATGAGTGAGACACTTTATGGAGCCTAGAGAAGGGCACAGCAAGCTTATTTTTATTTCTTAAATTATGTTGATGGATCACTTAACTCACTATTTATGTCTATAGTTCATTATTGGATACTATTTTCTGTTTATTACATTATTTATATTAAAAAAATATATGAAAAAGATATATAGATGCCGTCATGGCGCAGCTGCACAGGGTCTGATGGTTGTGTGTTCGATTTCCCTTCGTTGGAATGAATTATTATTATTATTATCTTTTCAATTTCTTCAGTTCCGCCATTCAACCCATAATATTGCGAATATTGGGCGGAATATGTGGAGTGGACTGTCATTTCACTATGTTTCCTCTGACAACTGCGGGATATCCACAGCGTTAATCTAAAAATATATAATAAGGCTGCTCTTTCAAATTTTACAAAAGAATATAATTTTTTGCACACAAAATAAAGAAGAAAGGCACTTAAATTAAAATTCATATAATGAAATGCATTAAACATTCAATTTCAAAATATTAACAATTAATAAATAAACAATTATAGTTTACGTAAGCTAACATTTAAATATAAAAAAGAACAATATTTCACAATTAGGAGAGAAAAGCGAAAACTTTTTAAGATATAATAATAACGTATTTTATAACCAAAATAACATACAACATATTTCATTCAATAATAACAACAAAGAGGAAACAACGTACATACACAAAATATCATTCTTTATAATATATATATATATATATATATATATATATATATATATATATATATATATGTAGGTTAATGGTAACGATGCGTGTGCCGAGTCGTTCCGTTGACAGTTCTAATAGATCGCTACATCCTTTGTTTACCGACCACACTCCATTCAGTCATTAGGGAGTACCAAGTTAACAAATGAGGGCAGACGTGGCGTAGGGCACATGCAGGCGACTGGCAATTTGGTAATACGTGTGTTCGATTCCTATTTGAGGCAATGAAATAATTCCCAATAGGAAACGGAATGTCTTAACTCTGCATACCCAGGATTTCTCCGCTTATGCTGCTTTACGAGGCTGACACAGTGCTACAATGTTTGACTGTTAACGCAATAATTCGAGCCCTATTCAGGGGGATAAATATATTTAAATTATTCCGCTCTAATGGAAGAAGCATAGCGTTGAATTCTGCCATCCACACAAAGTTCTTTCAGCTAATATTGCTATTGATTTTTTATAGGTTCAAGCTGTAAACCGCAGAGAGAATTCTCTGCCTACCCTGCTGACATTTCCGTCTCCCACTTTTCAGTGAATCAAATCGACACCCACACATCTGAACTTCCCCTATCTACAGTCAAAAAAAACTAACACTAAAATACCCACCCAATTCCACAGTATTTTCGTATTTTAACGTTGGAAACATGCTGTAGTTAGTATTTAGTGTGAGCGGGGACGCTTTGATAAATCGCAGGAGCCATTGTTTACTGACCGCGACGCGGGAAGGGCAAGAGTCTACAACTTGCTTCATTATTCATCACACCGACACTGGGTTTTAGTTCTGGGAATGTTTTTAAATGCTTACTTGTTAGTATTAATTAGTTTAACAAAACTTAAATGGTTTGTATTTTGAATGGTATTAATGTTTTAATACGTAAAATGGTGAAAAATATGTAGACTTTGCCTCGCTCTGTTGTCGAAGTAAGCGCGGCGTTACGTTCCGCCACTCATCACGCACTGCCTCGAAAATTCGGTGGAAAGTGGGAAACGGAGTGTCTTAACACTAGGCTTCCTCTACCTACCCTGCTGAAAAAAAAGTGATGACAAATATATCCATACATCCATACAAAATAAGGCAGACTTTGTGCTATAAAAATCAGATAACTCAAAAGTATGGAAGGCATGGCATGAATTAACTGCTTTTAAACAAACAACTCGACAAACAAGCAGCCTACGAATCTAGGAAAAAACGTCAATTATATAAATAATTCGATATAAGTACAATATTTTAAATGTATATAAAAATGTTGAATTATTTTGTACTTTACCTTTAAATTAAAGTGACTACGCTTCGTAGAAAAGAAATTTCAAAATGATTAAAACAAAATCCAACCTGAAATATAAGACGTTCTCAGGTTTATTTTTAAGGCGTTTCTTAGAATTTTGTCTTTGAGCTGGATTTATAAAGAAAGCACGAGTAAAAATAACTATTGTCCAAAAACATATAAATGGAAAACGGCTATATACTTACTAATATAATAAGATTATACAAGTGCCGTTTAACCTATTTTACATAATGTTGTTGAAATTATATCTTTAGTTTAGTTTTTCTTGTTTATTTTTTCACGCTATATTCCCGCATATAGCAGGCTAGGCATAGAGAACCTTGGAATCTGGTGTTAAGATGCTCCGTTGCTATTAAGACAGTACCGTTCCTCATTTTCCGCTGAATTTTGGAGGCATTACGTGTTGAGTGGCAAAACTCATTCCTCACTCATTCATTACCTCGAATGGAAATTGAACCGACACCGACGACTAGCATCAAGTAGTTTTTGTTTCTTTTTGTTCTTCTATTTATATTTTTCTCATAACGAGGTTAAAAAAAAACGAAGACAAACACGTCTTGGATTGCATTAGCATATTCATATGTACATCACTATTTTTAATGAACCAAATCGGAAATGTGCAATGTTCACGTCACTAGCCCACCAGTGACGTCGGTTCTCGGGTGGGGGGTAATTTATCAAGCAATTCAAGCGTTGGTAAATGTATCGCATTTTACTAGAAATTCGAACCCTGAAGCGTCAACCCTGATTGTTACAGGCGACGTGAAATGTAGATTATATATAGCGTTTAGACGTTTAAACTGACGTTTTAAATGATAAGTTTCATATTGTATCTTTGGTAACCAATTATCTATTTATAACATAGTTGAGAAAGAGTGTTTAATCTTTTTGTATATATTTTTGGTATTGCTAGTTTTTTTAAGCAATTTATTATAGAACTGATAAGTCCTTGTATATTTAAATGATTATATATTTACTTACAATTAATGGAACATTCGGCCATCGCTTTTTTATTTATTTTTTCTATTTTACCAGAATAAAAAAATATCAAGATAATACAAAACTAAGTATAATTTAATAAACTATCAATAAATAAATAATTATAGTCAAAAATATATTTAAAAAAAATCTAGCAAAGATAACTATGTACAATAAAAAGCATAATAAATAACTAATTGCATTATAGAAAATCTTTAGAAATTCCAGACCTAATCCTATAGTCAATTTCTCACACAAAATTAATTAGTACTGTAAAATCTAACTATCATTAGGAGCACCTGCACGCCTGACATTGCTCAATTCTGTGAAGCCGGAAACGTGTTCAAATTACCCCCAGACTGAATTTACTTGTCAAAAGCGTCCTCAAGACATATGACTATACTAAACGCCTACAGAAGTACGTTTTAACATACCTATATATATATATATGGAAAACCAGTGTTGAATGTCTCAATTAGTGTATGAAGGCACGTATATTATTAAGTAATAGTGCAAATATTTATATTATATAAAAAAGATTTTAGAAAATTATTTTCTAGCCAATACATGTTGAGTGGCGGAACTCAACGCCCAGCTTTTGCCTTGGTGCTAGAGCGAAGAAATTAAAATATTAATAGTAATTCTTCTCTCTAGAGTGGAGATTGAACCTATAACCGTCGCGCTACAGTACAGCGTGTACTGTGACCCTGGGCCACGAGGGGCTCATAAGTAATCTATAGCAGTCAATAATTAAATCGAGCAACTTGTACTCATCTATCCCATTAATTAACGTTCCAAGGTCGTTTCCATGCGAACGCTTCTACGTTCAACAAAGTGGATTTGAATATTTCATAATTATTTCATATTAAACATATTGGAATTTTGTAGAATGAAATATTTGTATTTATTACAATTTTATTATGAAGCAGCCAATTTTAGTTATTTTTTAATAGGTTTTGATCTTCTCTATTGTTAATTATTTTCATTATAAATATAAAATCTATTAAAAATTATAATAGGTATACGGTATGTATAGCTTGATTTTTGTACAAAAAAATGTAATAATCCTTTTTTTTTTACTTTTGTAAACTTTTAATTAATTGTTTTTTTTTTAACAAAACTCTCTCATAAAAATTGTGATACTAACTTCCTTATAAGTCGCTAAAATTAGGACACGCAAATGTTGCGTTAACTAGAACTACTTAGGAAATACTAAACTCTTACATAAAACAACATTATTTTTTATAGTTTGAGGCTGTATCCCGCACATAGCGGGTTAAGCAAGGGATAGTGAGATGACACTAAGTTTTTCCCCCCACTTTCCGCTGAATCCTGGAGGCATTGCGTGAGTGCACAGTAGCGAAGCTCAACGCCTGGCTTTGTCTTGTGGCGAGAGAGAGAAAAACGAAAATATTAAATATTTCATTTCCTCCAGTTCAAACTCCAGTGGGAATCAAATTCTTAACCTCCTCTTTGTGCCCCAGCGCCACGGTTTAAACATAAATTTCAAAATATATTAAATCTAGTTTTTTTATTTACGTTCAAAATCATATGAAAGTGAAATTGAAAACTTCACGTAGATTAAGCTATTTAAGCCTACAAGAGGCGTAGAGTATTCAATTCAAAGGCGAAGCAACCATTTTAATAGGCAGTTTTCTCAGTGGATTTTCGTGAGAGCACCGACGATGAGTGGTTATATTAAGGTGAAGATTAAATAGGTCCCTTGCAAGGACTTATTGAGGACATCAATTATTACCTACCTATTTTCATACAGCAATATGAATTCATAATTTAATTAAAATAGTATTAAAAATGGTTTTTACGCAGTGGCAGGCGTGCGACGCGACGGTTGTGAATTTGGTTCCCACTCGGGGAAATGAAATATTTAATATTTTTACTTCCTCGCCCTGTAACGACGCTAAGTGAAAATTGAGTCCCGGATTCTATAAATGATTAGTTTAGTTGATAACAATACTGTGGATTTATGATATAATCAGAGCAACGAAAGAAATTTTGATGTATAATATTTTTTTTTCTAATTGCACGGAAAAGGGGCTATTTTGTGTAATTAGAAACAATTAAAAAAAAATTGAATATTTAAAATATAGAATAAACACCTACTTACGTTTTAAAACAAGAAAATAATTTCTAAGCGCCTAGTGGTATTTCCATAACTATCTTACAGCCACCCAGGGCCCAAGGGCGGGACACGACCCGCGTCCCGCGTCAAGGGCTCCAATTTGAATAATTTCAAAAGACCGACATCAAACCGCGTATACCAAAACCATTCTTGAAATATCCATGGAAATTATTGTAAAGACACATTTTCTTTATAAACTACTTATAAATAACGAGACTAGAAGGTTATTTGCCTGTTTCTAAATACTTACGAGAGAGAGAAAAACAAAAATATTAAATATTTCATTTCCTCTATTGGGAATCAACCTCCTAACCTCCTCTTTGTGCCTCAGCGCCACGGCTTAAACATAAATTATAAAATATATATATTAAATTAAACTAAGTATTAAATTAAGTTGTATACAATAATATATTGTAATAATAAAAAATGCGAGCGTCGCTAATTACCGGAATCAACACGCGTTTCCCTCAGAATTTGGCGAAAAGCGCAGAATGGAAGTGTCATAATGGCAATGGAGTGTCTTAACATTAGGTTCCCTCTGCTTTTCCTCCTATATGCGAGAGATAGTGTAAAGCTAGGTATATACAATTTATATAGAACACATTGTAAAGTGTTATTCCAGACCCAATAGTATACTTATATTTATATAGTTATTATTTTAAATTAAAACAATAACAAAAAAAAATCAGCTTCACCCTGTATCCCGCACACAGCCGGGTAGACAGAGGGAACCTAGTGTTAAGACACTCCGTTTCCCACTTCCTGCCAAATTCTGGAGGCTTTACGTGTTGAATGGCAGAACTCAACGCCGCGTTTTTGCCTCGACACCAGAGCGAAGAAATGGAAATATAAACGTAAATAAATATTTCACTTCCTCGGGTGGGGATCGAACTCACAACCGTCGCGTTACAGTCACACCCTTGTGCTGCTGCGCCATGAAGGCCTCGATATAATATATATGTTTTTATTTAACGTCTAACAAGTTTAAAGGAAGGAATCGAACAAAAAATGACTTTTAATCAATTACTTTATCATTTGAGCCTAATTCTCATTATTAACCCATTTATGGGGAATACGTTCGAAAGAAAACTGTTAAACTTTCCTTTTATTCGAAAGTACAACGATTTTCCAATTGTTATATCTTTATTAATCGACATTATATGTCAATTGAAACAACTATTCCAGATCTCGGCTGCTTTCTTTCAGCTTTTCCAGCTTCTTTCTGTCAACTTTTGCGCTTTTTCCAATATAATGCTGGGTAAGGAGGAAACAAATTGTGTTAATAGACTCCGTTCTCCGCTTTCAGCCTGACATTGCTTGATGAAAGGCTGAACTCAACGCCGCCCTTTGTCTTTCTAAAGTGAAGGTAAAATAAAATCATTCCATCTAGTGAAGATCAAATGATCAATTATCCTATGTCTATTTTGTACGTAAAATTCGTTTTTTATTCACAGTTTGGTCAATATTCGAGGGTTCAATACTAAATTTGAACTTGTGACGTGTGAAATTGAGTTTCATATGGTAATTTTGCCTCAGATATTGGATGTCTATTTCTATTTTATTTGCAACAAACTATCGCTCAATCATGTTTATATGAAATTTAATCTAAACAAGGTATTCCTTTGTGCTGCCATCGTACAATGGGAATACGAATATAAATATAAATATAGATTTAAATTCGATTTATGCTTAGAATTTTAATATAGTTTTTTTTTTTTTTATACGAAACAATCTATTAACGAATCTGTAAAGAAAATTGAAGACAGCAAATTCAAANTTTATGGGAAATACGTTCGAAAGAAAACTGTTAAACTTTCCTTTTATTTGAAAGTACAACGATTTTCCAATTGTTATATCTTTATTAATCGACATTATATGTCAATTGAAACAACTATTCCAGATCTCGGCTACTTTCTTTCAGCTTTTCCAGCTTCTTTCTGCCAACTTTTGCGCTTTTTCCAATATAATGCTGGGTAAGGAGGAAACAAATTGTGTTAATAGACTCCGTTCTCCGCTTTCAGCCCGACATTGCTTGATGAAAGGCGGAACTCAACGCCGCCCTTTGTCTTTCTAAAGTGAAGGTAAAAAAAAACATTCTATCTAGTGAAGTTAAAATGATCAATTATCCTATGTCCATTTTGTACGTAAAATTCGTTTTTTATTCACAGTTTGGTCAATATTCTCGAATATTGACCAGTATTGAACCCTCGGGTTCAATACTAAATTTGAACTTGTGACGTGTGAAATTGAGTTTCATATGGTAATTTTGCCTCAGATATTGGATGTCTATTTCTATTTTATTTGCAACAAACTATCGCTCAATCATGTTTATATGAAATTTAATCTAAACAAGGTATTCCTTTGTGCTGCCATCGTACAATTTGGGAATACGAATATAAATATAAATATAGATTTAAATTCGATTTATGCTTAGAATTTTAATATAGTTTTTTTTTGTTTATACGAAACAATCTATTAACGAATCTGTAAAGAAAATTGAAGACAGCAAATTCAAATTCGAAAGCCAAAAACTTAAAGCTTTGAATAAGTATTTAAATCGAGTATAAATTTAATGCATATATAAATAAAATCTACAATTAATTTTATTCGCAATACAACCAAAACTACGTGGTATGCTTGCTAAATTCCATCCTCTATTAATAGAGTATGAAGATAAATTATTAATAACAAGTTTTTTTAGATGAATTATGAACCAAAACAAATATTCAAATATTATATACATAAAACGATTAAAATAATAACACAATTTAAATAATGATATAATAATACAAAACAATAATTATTAATAAATATAAAATAGCTGCGACAAAGTGACTGCAAAATACAGGAACCGATATCATTATAAATAATAGTAATTAATTGGAAAATGCACAGAATTATACCAAACGAGGCACCGCGAGGGAACTATTCATTTAAATAATAAAACGTTATTTTCGATATGGACTTCAAATTTTGATAAACGCTCTATGAAGTTAATAGCATTAATAATTTCCAACGTTATTAATTTAGATTCCACAGAATCCGAATGCTTAAACCGCTGGACATTTGAATTATAACTATATTCTATTAGGAATATTCATTGGGGTTAACAAGCTTAAGCTTTAATAAGGAATTTGTTTTTTAATATAAAATATATGTGCCGTCGTGGCGCAGAAGCACAAGGGTGATAGTAACGCTACGGTTGTGAGTTCTATCCCCACTCGAGGAAGTGAAATATTTATTTACGTTTATATTTCCATTTCTTCGCTCTAGTGTCGAGGCAAAGTGTGACGTTGAATTTTTCCACTCAACTCGCAGAATTCGGCCAGAATTCGGCAACAAGTGGGAAACGTTTTAACACTAGGTTCTCTCTATCTCCCCTCGTGTGTGCTGGATACAGCGTGAAGCTGATGTTTTTTCTAACAACGCGAGATACTATTAATAAATTCCAAACATTCCAACAAAATCAAAGCTGCCAGCAAACAACAAATTTTCTAACAATAGATTCACATAGATATCTCATGCGTGATGTCGATTAATATGAAATAAATATATTTCACTGAAATTGTATGCCTCGATGCACAGACAGAGGGTTCGAATGACGAGGCTAGGGCGGCTATTACCTATGTACGTAGCAGCAGTAATTAAAGCTTCAATGTCTACTTTGAATGTAAAATGATATTTTGGTACCCTATTTCTATAATAGGGGTAGAAATATTAATAGTTTTATATTTTGTGATGGAAGTATATTGAAATTTGTTGTGTTAAAGTCATTTAGTGGTGGTGTACATGGTTTAATACGTGCCAATAGTCTGAATCACATATTTTGTTTTATAGATAGGAATAATAAATACTTTGTTGGTGAAAAAAAAACTTTTATTACAAATAATAACTCGAGCAATCTCTTTTCTCTTCTCAATGTCAATCTATGAAAAACTTTTAAATTGTGAGAAAGAAAATGTTGAAATATTGTAATGATATAAAAGTTAAACATAGAAAGTCTTGACTCTGGTAACAAGACAAAGGACGTCGTTGAAATCAACTAAACTAGAATCGTCTTTCTAAAATTGGCTTAAGAATGAAGAAACCTGAGAGCGGCCTGATCTGCCTGCTGCTATTATATATAGGATATAACCATGAACTTACAAGAAGTATGTAAATTCCCCTTTTACTATATTTTTACGACAACCAAAATAAAATACAAACATTTAACATCTCACATTTTTATTTTGTATTTAAAGGTTTCCAATGCAATACCATTAGCTTATTTATGTTTACTCCGCACATTCTCAACCAATGACCACTAATGGAATGGACGAAAAATGACGACCCATCACGTAGGAAGAGGAACTGGGCAACCGTAACGAAGTGCCTGCTTTTCACCATCCTAGTGATGGATTGGATGGTATTCTCAGGGTTTTTAGTTCACATTCTTCTTAATGGTAGTTTTAATGTTAATATTAGTTTTTGTTATAGTAAAATATATTGGAGAGTGCTGCTTTTGTTGATTATTAATGTTGATATTTATAAAAATATATATTTTGTCTTATATGTATTAAATTTAAGATTATTTCGGCGGTTTAGGTTATGTGTCGAAAGTGAAAAATTGCATATATCTGTTATTGCTGTTTTTAACTATTAACAAGGATAGTTTTCGATTATATACATGTTTAAAACTACATTTGTTATTACTGTAAAAAAGCGATAAAAACATTTGCAATTTTTCGCTTTCGATACTTTATCTAGAGACCATCGATTTGTGTTCTGAACGTCATATTAATATGTTTTTTTTTTTTTCAAAAATACATTTATTAATTGCACGCGATAATTTTGCGTATTTCACTAAATTTTAAATATTGCATTGACCACTAGGTTAATATAATGAGGCCGAAAATTACTACAACTGGAAATTGAACCCACGACCATTATATATAGACAAGTATATCAGATCAACTCAATGCCAAATATGTGAACATATTTTCTATACAAATTATAATGAGATTCGTTGGCCTACTTACTACAATTCCAGTTCTAATTTCTAGTCCAGTAATTTACAGCGTAGCTTCGTCGCCTAAAATGCTCCGTAAACACTCTATAAAATGTAATGAACAAAGAAAGTACCTGAACGTGATATTTCTTCATATAAATTGTATGAGCCTACGTTAGAACTTTATTTTAAGGCTAGATTTTATTTTATGTAAGTATACACGCTGTCTGCCCTTCATGGCACGAGGTTAGCAGGTTGAAGACATTATTTTTGTTAAACTTTTAAAAATTGAATTAATTTTAATTCAACTCCCCAGAAACACTGTATAAAATTTTCATTTTAAGGAACGTAGGTTTGTACTACGTAATATGACGCACACAGACACATACTCTGGAGAAAACATTAACATTTATATGATCACACCTTATATAATATACTAGTGGCTCGCCCGCGGCTGCGCCTGCGTGAACTATGTTATTATTAAATTCTGTCTCCATGAAGACGTACGTCCTGTAAGTCACATCTATGCAAAATTTGAGACTCCTAGCATTTGTAGTAACGAAGTTTCATACAAACTTTCAACCCCAAAAACAACCCCTTAGAAGTCGAATATTGCAAATTCCCGTCTTAGCGAGCACCTACATCCTATAAATAAACTCAAAAATGCAAAATTTGAAACTCCTAGTTCAGGTAGTTTCTGAGATTTCGTGATGAGTGAGTGAGTGACTTTCCGATTTTATATTTATAGATTATATATGTCCATGTTTTCTAGAGACATAATATTTTAATAAAATATAAAGAAAATAAGTCAATATAGTATATATACATTATAGTAATTATTATAGACGTGAAAGTTAGCGAGGATAGATGTTTGTTCCACTTTCATGCTAAAACTATTGAACGAATCTAAATGAAACTTTAATAATAATATAGCTTATATATCAGAAAAGCATATATGCAAAAACTTATGTTCTAATTTTGAATTTGTTCATACTGTAACTAGAAGTTTAAACCGGCGAAGCCGCGTTATCCGCCGCTTTTTTAAATTTTTTAATATTGAAAATCAAAGATAAAGCTAGAAACAAAAAAGTACACACGTTAAGAGAGACAGAAGAGTAAAATATAAATAGCAGTTACAAAAGATATCTGTGGGGTAAGAAACATTATTTTTATAACAGTGGTACGTACACATTTGAAACAAATTTGAGGAAAATTCGACTTTAAAAGCGGCCTTGGAAGTCATCAAGTGTTATTGTGTAAATAATAATAAGAAAGAACCTGGGAACCTTGTGATCAGACAGTCCATTCATATTAAGAAACTTCCGCTCCCCACTTTCCACCGAATTTTCGAAGTTAAGTGGCCGAACTCAACGCCGCGTTTTGCCTCGTTTCCATAGCGAGGAAACAAAAATATTAAATACTAGCTGACCCGGCGAACTTCGTACCGCCTTACAGTCATTCTTTATTTTTTGTTTTTTAATACTTATTCTGCTATTCGGGACACCGGGGCCAGTATATAATAATAATAATACTTTGTTGCACTAAAAAACAAAGAAAACATACAGTAACAATATTTACAAAAAGATAATAAAAAAGTGCAATGGCGAGCCTTATCACTAAAAGCACTTTCTTACAGGCAAGTATTGAAAGAACTTATTACATACATAAAGGATAGCAGAAAGGTGTAAATAGTAATAATAAATATGATATTATTAAATATAAAGAAGTTATTTATCATATAAACATACATACACTGATAAAAACACAACATACATACACACAAATACATTAATATATACATACATGCATACATACTATATATATTTTGGTAGAATAATGTGTAAGTGGCAATTAAACTAAAAAAAAGTAAATTTACCCTAAATTACGCACTATTTTTATGTGTAATAGTAAGGTACATTAGTATTGTACTTTTTACACAATAATTGATTATGAAAATAGAAAAACGGATAATAATTTTTAAATTAGATTACATAGATTTAATCATCCTTTAACACCCTGGCATTTCTTTTTCTAATATTCTCAACAGAAATTGCTCCACTACAGATTCATTATATGGGTAGATTAACTGAAACACTTCACATTCAATTATGTTAATCGAAAATATTATGTATTACTAAAGTATTGAGATGATTACTATTCTTTTCCGATGTAATTAATTTTTAACAAATTTAGTTTAGAATTCTGTTTTTATTTTCTCAAATATAAATTTCTCGATATCTATAAATACATGTTATGATAGAGTGTAGCGTAATAATTCATTTTTCATCAACAGTTATTCCAATCAAGAGGTTTCAAACTTCATTCTTTCGCCAAGAATTGCAGCGCGATTCAGAATCTATTGAGTCATCTATTAATGTGAAACTGATTAAACATACCGTTTTCACGTTAAATTTTTCTTAACATAAAATAATATTAATCGTAAACGATGTTTTGCTTTTTTTGATGTATAAAAATTAATAATATTCATTCCGACGTAATAAATATTTAGCAAATAATAACGCGACAATATGTTGTACGCGTTATCAACATTCATTAAAGTACTTACGTCTATGTAGTAAATAGATATCGTTACGTATGTTTCTTCCTTTCTCAAACATAAACTTAAAAACTTAGAGTACATAATGTTTTAATAGTGTACCATTTACAGACTATTTAATTTTCTTTATATTTCATTCAGTAGTTTTTACTATGAACATATTTGCTTAAATTATATATATATATATATATATATATATATATATTTTATCATCAATCATGTAATTAAAACAATTCCAAATTCTTTTTTTTTTAGAGTATCTTGCTAAAGCGCCATCTATTGTGCTAATAGTTAAAACGTACCGTTTTCTCAGTATAAATAATCAAAAACTATATTTTGCTACCCTTTACAGACTTTATTTTAATTTAATTTAAGATTTAATTTTATTTATATTTTTATCAACAGTCATGTAATTAAAACGTTTCCAAATTCTTTTTTTTCATGAGAATCTTGCTATAGCGCCATCTATTGTGCTAATAGTTAAACTGTCACCGTTCGATCATAGTGAAAAAATACGTTTTTTCAGTATAAATAATCAAAAAGTATATTTTGCCAAAGTTTTAAAATTAATAACATTTCTCCCGAAGTAATTAATGCTTAACAAATAATAACTTGTTGAGATATATTTTATTCGTTATCAAGATTCGTTAGTACTTACTATTTGTTGTCAATAGATCTCCAATATTAACTTCTTGGAAACATTAAATACTTATATCTTTTGATAGAGTGAAGCGACTACAATGAAATAAAAACTAAAACCTACTTTGATTTACTTGTAATTTTTATATATAATGTTCCTTAAATTTGTTTCATACTTTTTACATGATACTTGTTCACATAAACAGATAAACAGAAAAAAAATCCAAAAATGCTGGAAATGGATTCTGTCAATTGTCCTTTAACACCCTAGCTATTTTTTTTTAAATATTTTCAATGTACAGAAATGACTTTTCTACAGATTTATTATAGGTATAGATATAGATTTCATTCCCCTGAATTTCGTCGCGTTTACGGTCACTTGCGTCTTATTCTTAACTTGTAAATTTTTTTTTTTTTTTCGGACTTGAAGTTAATGCTGGTAGCCCTATTGGCTTTACAGCGACACCGGGTGGGTAGGGAAGAGAGTACTCATTCCCTGAAAAATTGCAGGCACTATGTGGCTGCCTGTGGGGGGTGCCGACGACGCAAGGGCGCCCCCTGCGGGGCTCGAACCTCGGCTTGCGGTCGTCGAGCGGACTGGGAGTGTCCCTATTCTAAGCAAAGCCGGCCGCGACACAGAAGCCGCGACCGGGGGATACAATTAGACTAATCTAAGGGAGCTAACGGTCCCTAACCGATGGACCCGACGGCGCCGAGGCGCCGCCGGGCCGTGAGATAAGCTAGACTACGTCGTCGATTCCGGATTTTGTAAATAATGATTTATGCCGTATATATATATGGTCGCGAAAATAAAAATTATTAATTCACTCAAGTGGGGTTCGAACCAACGACCATGTTCTTCAGCGCGAGAACGGCAATCCTACAATACGCGGAAATCGTGTGCAGTTAAAAAAGAAACGATGAAATTTGCTATATGTATTCCGATTTAAAATATAATACTCAACCAACAGTTTTAAGTAAAAATTCATAAAAGCCGTTCCATAAATATATTTCATTCGCAAATACTTGCCGTATTACTTTTTAAACGAGCTGCAGAATACCGAAATAAAGTTAATCACAATTTCCGAGAGTTTTGTTTTAATATTCTGTTTTTATTATGATGAAATTTATCACGTACCTACCTACCGTACGCCGGAACGCATATTTGTACTACAAATAATATGGACGGCATAGATAAATAAAATATTAATTATGGTTCATTTTAAATATCAATTAAATACGTAAACATTGATTTGCTTGAATACAATGATTTATTGTTATTTATTTTTTATGTTGCATTACTTTTAAAGGAAAGTTTGTTTTAGAATTCAATATAATTATAATAAAATATAATATAGGATAATCAATACTACTGTATTATTTAAAATGGCTTCGTAAATATCGCTCTATTTTTGTAATTTGTAAAACATAAAAATAGTAACTAAAGAGATATGATTCCGTCGAATATAATTTTAGCGCAGCTTAAACCATTTAAGCAGCGCTCGCACGTAATGTCTCAAACTCTCTCTATTTTTTTATTTTTTCTATTTTTACTCCACCTTAAAGCTCAAAATATATTCATCGCAATCTTATTTGTCATCATTTTCTGCATATTCATTTACAATATATAGCCTTCCTCCAAAGCCAAAAAAAAATATAAGTTGACTATTAGTTCCTTAGATTACCGAGCTCAACCAAACAAACTCTTCTATTTCATAATATTAGTATTGATTCACGCATCCCGTATAAAGTGAAACCGGTTGTATCTTATCACTTCAATCCCTATTATCGCCTCGCCATACAATTTACGAGCTCAATGGCGGAGTATCGCACTTTGTCTAAATCTGTTTGCTCAATTGGTAATATGGCAATATAAAGTTTAAATATGTTTATACAAAGTTATAATACGTTTATATATACTTTGGATTTTAACTTTAAAATATTTTTTTAAAGTTAAAATTGGAAAGTAAATAATACATTATTATCCTTAATACATATTAGAATAAATCTTTCATAATATGAGGCCGTTATGGCGCAGTGGCACCGGAACGGTAAACGGGACAATTATAGGTTTTACTCCCACTCGGGGAAATTAATTATACTTATTAATATTTTAATTACTTCACTCTGGTAAATAGACAAAGCACTATGAGTTCCGCCACTCAACACGCAATGCCTTTATTACTAATTTTGTGGAAAGTGGGGAACGAAGTGTCTTAACCCTAAGTTCTCTCTGCCTACCCTGCTGGAAGCTAAAAAAAATAAACTTCTCGTAATATTTTAGCACAAAGAGTTCTTCACTCTTACATCTTATACAACAATTCACAATTTATACTTCCTCAAGAAATAAACGTCTTGAACCTACAAGCATAAAATTCAAGAGTGGCATTTTTGAGAATTTTAAAATTTATTACGAGAAATTGCTTCACATAGACGACAAATTTTACATAGGTTAACTTTTATTGATGAAATAACATTAGTACATTAAGGCCAGTGGTTGAGCTTGTGGGTTCGATTCCCTCTCTTATGGACATAACCACTCATACGTCACCTGCGCCACGAATGGCCAATATTTAAAAACTTTATAATATTTACGATTTTTTTTACCTTTGCAAATGTCCCAGTCGTGTCTACCACCCCACATGTGTGGGGGGGGGGGCAACGTTAGTAACGCGCTCTACAAAACGAGCACTTAAATAAATCGCCAGCATCTATCAACGCGAAATATTTCGCTGCAAATAGGTAATTTCTAGCAATTTATCAAAAAAACAAATGGTCTGTTGAAGTTTGGAGGTTGCGTTTAGTTACTTTTATCTGTTCAATTAGAAACCAGGTACTAGGTTCGTTTATTACTGGGGCGAATGTTTCGATATCCTTGCTCTAGTAACAAGGGAAATCGCTGCGTAGAGTTCTGAAACCCAACAAGCAATGCCTCGTGAATTTAATGGAAAGTGAAAAGCGGAGTGTCTTAACACTAGTTTATAGCTGCCTAATCTGCCATATCCGGGATACAGCGTAATCGTGAAAAAAATATAGTATACAGATTTTTTATTTCTTACAATATCCATTCATGGATTTAAGTAAAGCTCTACTGTAGTACAAAGTAGTACCTACACTTGTCTATTCATCGAACAATAAATATTCATTATTTTTTATAATACTAACAAAACATATGTTTCTCCTCAGATTGCACAGCATCTCCATCATCCAGCATCAGCGGCATCACCACCGTGTCTGTGGCCGTCACGGGGCTGGACACCCGGCCGCTAGCCAAGAAAGTACGCCCGAAGCCCGCCTCGCCCAACCGGCAAGGACCACAGCAGTGCCAAGTTAGTAATTATGTTATAATTATTTATAAGAAATTAAAAGGGGAAATGACGAAGATAGCTTAGTTATATTTAAGCCCCAACATTTAATATATTTACAGAATTCATTATTTTTTTAATACATATTTTTAAAGGTTACCACTAAAGTCTAAAGTGTTTTATTGTTATTTATTTTTAAAGTGCACCACACGCCAGGTTAGTGCCGAGTATCAATTCTATTGGCTATTCCAGTCTTAGAGTTTTATCAAATCTTAATCTATCATTTTTAAGTGTGAAAATAATTAATAATATTAGCATATATAGAATATATGTGTACTAGAGAACCCGCGCGGCTTCGCCCGCTTGAACTATACGAATATTTATCAAATAAATTAATCACATTATTTTCAATTTTCAAAAAGAAGCCGAAAGAGGACACCTGAGTTATTGAAAAGTTCTTAATATTAATAATTGAAAATTACCACAAACTAGTGTATGTATATATGTAAGTTCTAGATATTGTTAATATTAGAAAAAATACGTAACTAATTAAAATTATTACAAAATAATAAGCAAACGTAACCAAAAGAAAATTATTAATAAAAAAAACTCAACAAAACCAACCAGCTATGTTGTGAACGTACTATAAAATAAATAATTAAAATTATTAAAATTAAAAGTAACACGAAATATAATACCAAAATAAAACAAATCTTAACCAAACAAAATTTAAAAAAAAAATAATAATAATCTACTACTCAAATAAACGAACAGAAATTCAAACTTTACCGTTTCTTTTAAAATATTTTTCAATATTGATCGTTACTTGTATATCCTATCCTAACCTACCGTCCCGTAACCCTGGCTCGAGCTCAAACGATTCGGAAACCATGCCAAGTAGGTCTCATCTGATATAATATATTGGAGCGAGTGACATGTGCCAAACGTCTTATCAAGAGAGCCCTAAGGTTTTTCCTTATATAGCACTAGAAATGGAGACTCTATCAATGTCTCTGTCACTTAAAGTAATTGAGATTGGCATCTTTTAGAAGTAAACTTTTTTAGTATTAAACATTAACTTAAACGGATATCAAATATTGGTGTTATTTCTCACATTATATAGTTTCAATGTTGATTTTATTTTTTCAATAATAAGAGTACTAGTTAGGTTTTTAATAAATATGTATTTTGGCGCAACTTAATGCTACGCTTTTCGCCTTGGTGCCAAAGCGAAGAAAAATAAATATTAATAATTAATAATTTATTTCCCCGACTGGACATCGAACCTACAACAACCAACTACACAAGGCCATTGTCTTGAGCAATTGCTCTATATAATTTTTATGTCCTAGAGTTACAATTGCCTTAAGGATTTATTAAACATTAAAGTAAATAAAAAAACATCGCTCCCCCAATAGAATTAAATCGACATAATTGAGGAAATAGCCCAGCCCAGCCCAAATAAAAACCATTTCCAAAATACACAGTCAGCTTTCAACGTGCATTTTCACAGTTCGTATATACGAGTGTGTTTGGGTTGAATAAGACCTCTATTTGGTTAGACGACATGGCGAAGTTGTATCAAAGCAAGGAGGATGGTATCAGTGTTCCGGATAGTTTCCACTCCATAACGACCGATGGACCGAGGCGATTGCCTGTATTTGTCTTTTGACGATGTTAAAACCGACATGAACTGGAGAACTCGCACTAAACTTGTATATTCTGAAGATATTGGCGTCTGTGACGGCAGAAATGAAGAATTTATATATATACTAGTGCGCCCGGACGCGGCTACGCCCGCTAGAACTATACGATTATTTATTAAATATATTTATGAAATTATTTTCGGTTTTCAATAGAATTTGTAAGAAAATATAAGCCTAAATAATTAAAATAAGTTAAAAAAGAATAATAAGTGGAGATTTATTATTAGATAAAATATCTGAGTAACCGAAATGAACAAACAAAAGAAGTAAAAGTAACTAAAGGAAATTCTTAATATTAGAAAAAGTACCTAAAGTTTGCCGTGCGCGCGTACTAAACATTTTTCTATATTAAATAATTAATAATTTTTGCGAACAATATTAAATAAAATCCCAAATGATTAAAATTACGATATTTTAAGTGTATAACATCGGTATAGATAACCGAACTGAGATAAATTAGTAAGTAGTAGTAGTTATAAGCAGCAAATAATTTAATAAAAATCAACAGTAATTCGAAAATATATAAAAATTTACAAAACCATCAAAGCCATACTATACCACTCGTAGGCTAGGTCATTCCGAATCACTGATATCTCCTTAATTATTTATTAAATTGTTATACAGTAAACCATCTTACGTATAATTTCCAACTAGATGAAATGCTAAAAGTACTATTATATTTATTTTCATAAGGATGTATGTCAAATTATAGAAATCATATAATTTTTGTAAATCGATACAAATCTATATCTATAGTATATATCAACGCGGACTTTTTTAAACAATATTTAAGGGACAATATTTTTGGAGAATATTGTTTTTGTGTCTCATAAGGTTGAGTCGGCGCGCGCCATGTATGCGTTAAGCAAACTTATTTTGGGTGACGTTTTCTAACAACAAACTTTGCAAATCGTTGCTTAGCAACGGCGGTTGTTATAAACATGGCGGAATAAATTGCATGTCAAATTAATAAGTATTTTAATATATTGGTATATATCGAAAATATTACAAATATGAGAAAAAAAAGTATCCTATGTTCATCCCGAGACCCTCAAGTATCTCTATATGAGTATTTTATCACAATTAAATTAGCGGTTTGGCCCTGATTGCTTAAAAGATAGACAGACAGACAGATAGAGTTACTTTCGAATTTATAATATAGGTATGTATTGGTTGGGTATATAGCAAAAGAGGTTAATTGTAGTGCATGGGTAAAAGCGTGGGACTGTAAATAGCGTGAAGCTGAAAAAAATATAGCAAAAGGAATAGTAGTTGAAAAACTCTATTTAACTGATCGAGGATACCATACACTTAATATTTGCGTTAAATTATAATATGTTACATATATTCTAACTTTTCCTGCTAGTTCTACGATATTATATAACGATTGTTCAAATATTGAATAAAATACTTTATGAAATTTCATTAGGTAATTGAATTAGATCTTCAACCTACTCGTATTTAGGTAATTGTTCAAGTTGAAGTTTGAGGGACGCCTACATTGATAATATTAAAACAATTTCAATGTAGAAAGACTATATATAAATAATCATCATTTTATTCTATGAATTATTCCTTTAAGTAGTTTAGATTCTTTCGCTGTATGCGGGATACAGCTTGAAGCTAAAAAAAAGAAACCAGAGCTGGCTTTGATAACTGACAGCTTACTACTATTAAATAAAAAATATAAAGGTAACAAATTGTGTGACATTTTCATCATTTTAAAAAATATGACTTTTTTGTATGATTCATTTTACTTTCTCATATCATCTAATCGGGGCACAAATGTACGTCTTAAAACGCGACAGGTTGAAGATTCGATTCCTACCTTAGGAAATGAAATATTTAATATTTTCATTTCTTCGCTCTGGTAATGAAATTCCCAAGTGCCCTCTGCCTACCCTACAATGTACGGGAAACACCGTGAACATAGGAAAAAAATGAACTAAATCTTAGTGTTCAGAAAAAGCTTCCATAAATAATAAACTAGTATTAGTTCGCAGCATGACATAGCCATAAATTATCGAAAGACGCACAGAAAAATATTATCTAAAAAGAAGACCGGAAATATATCAGCAGATGGTAACGTTCAAAGGGATAACGGGGCGAAAAACTGTGTTTGTAGGTCAACCGATCAAAAGAAGGGGCCAGGGGCTAGGAGGTGCACTTTCCAAGTTTCTGAATAGATAGTTCACGCCACATGATGGATAGTGATAAATGCAACTTTGCTTTTGTATATTATAATAGACAGGTCGCGTATATTGACTGAAATGGAAAGAAATTAAAAAATAAAAAATATAGCAGTTGGAATGCCTCCACAATTTGACAGAAAATGGGAAACGGAGTGTCTTAACACTAGGTTCCCTATGCCTACCCTGCTGTGTGCGGCAGCGTGAAGCTGATTTGTTTATTTTGCAATAGTTAAATTAGTATTGTAATGATAAAACACGATTTTCAATCGAAAATTTTATTCGACAATCGATGCCTAACCTGATATTTATTGTTTCCATTTAAAATTAATTTCTTTTGATAACATAACCAGTTTTCCATTTGACCAGTAAGTTTTAAAACTCTAATTAGAAAAAAAATCTAATTAAAGAAAAGCAATATAGGAATTCTACTTACTACACACTTACGTTTTAAAATATGATTTTGCAATCTAAGACATTTCATAATCATCATCAACATTAAGGTATTAAAATACACAAAGACAAAACGAATTGAAAATGTTTGCTATTTACAAAGCATTAATACTGACTCTCAGCTCAGCTATACAAGTCTCTACACAAAGTTTACTAAATTATAATAAACAAATTGAATATCCCCTTTGTCTCCGCCGACGTCGATTCCTACTTCCATAATTCCATCATTCAAACTCACAAAATAATTTACAAAGGCCTCATAATATAATCAGATACCGAGTTGTTTTAATGTCGGAATGAGATTTAAACTGATATTGCTAATTGGCGAGGCTAATAGCCTTGATGGTCGTTGCCAATTAAAGCTTATTGACGTCGCCGTAGATCCCAACCCTCGTCTCGTTTTAACCCCATCTCACTTTCCTAATAATTAATCAAGCAATTACCAGCCGAACGGTCCGAATAATCTTAAAATAACAGTAAGATTATATAAAACTTATGATTTCAAAAAAAAAACTAGCTGAATGCTTTGTCTCGAAGAGATGTACAGAGGGAAGCTACTCAATCCATTATTGTTTTATGTGTAATAAATATGATGACAGATTTTGAGGAACTGTTCCGTAATATTGGGAAATACGTACATTATAATGCTGCAAAATCGACTGGTTGTGAATTCGATCCCCATTCGAGGATAGGCAATATTTATTTAAATTTACATTAATCAAATAATTCGCTCTGGTATAGTGGCAAAACGCTGCGTTAAGCTCCGCCACTTATAGATACAAGCACGCAATGCCTCCAGAACTCAGCAGAAAAAGGGGAACGGAGTGTCTTAACATAAGGTTCCCTCTGCTTAAAAGCTAAATCGAATTTCTTGATATCTCCATTTTATCCTGCCAAATTATGACGGATTCTTATTTCATTTAACAGTCCGTGAGTAGGGCGATGGAAGCTCCAAACGCGTTTCGAATGCCTAATGCTGTAGGACTTGTTAAGGGACGTATACATACACTGGTGTGTAAATTGGTTCACCCTGTATCAATTTACGTAACTGTGGATATTTCTCTTTTCGTATCATAGAAGATGTGATGGGTGTAAAGATGATTTTAATTATATGGCAAATGAAACGTAGTATTAAGAAAACTGTTCCTGGTCTTCCTTCCTCCTTCCTTCTCGGTCACGACTGGCCTCACACCGCTTCTGGCCACTTCGCCTTATAATTTATAAACAACATTTACTAACATTTACCAATATTTACAAATATTTACCTCCTCTCTGTTCAACTTCTCTAACGGTTACATAAAATTACTTTCGCATTTTGATTATAACATTCAAACAAGTTCCTACACAGAGCAATTACAATTCTCTCGCCATTCACAATTCAAGTCGCGAACTGTCGATATAAATATATTTTCTTTCGTTAATATTTTTTTATGTTTTCATTTACAGTTGTTTTGACGGATTTTTTGTTTATAATTTTGCCATTTGTTGAGATTTAGTATGTAAAAAATATAATTCTAAATAGTAACAGAGTTCTTTGAAATTATAAAATTAATTAATTGAATACTTTAAACTTTGCTCCTCACAAACTAAATGTACAGTAGGTAAATAAAATTTTATTATTTTTTTATCATACTACTTTAGTGTATATATAAAATAATAAATAAAAAAATCAGCTTCACGCTATATGTCTCGCACATATCAAAGTAGGCAGAGATAACCTAGTGTTAAGACACTCCGTTCACCACTTTCCGCCGTATTTATCGAGGCATTGTGTTTTAACTGTCAGAACTCTACGCTGGGCTTGTGCCTTGGTATCAGAGCGAAGAAATGAAAATATTCATAAATTATAATTCATTTTCCTAAGTCGGGCTCTACGAATGCCTTAAAATAAGATAATTCTAATATAATATGTTAATTATCACCGTATATACAAAATATATTACGTTCATATATTGGCTCCACACTTACGTTCCACACTGAGCTCGAGCTGTGGTCGGTAAAGCCAACACTGAGCCGTTGGGCGCTTGCCAGCCTACGATAAGCTCGAAACATACAACTGTAACTCACATGTCTTACAAACTTTAAGAGAGCCAGGCCAATCAGTCTGCACTCGTATATTGTAATAGTAATAGTTAACCACGTCCTACTTAGTTAAATCATTAAACTAATAATGGAAACTCGATTTTAAATATTATACGACAAATAACGTTATTGAAATTCTTTAATTTTGAGTATAATTTAAATAGTCATTTGAATTTCCTAAAGGATAGCTAGCATTGTATTAAGTAATAAAAAATTGTAAACTCAATTTTGTAACGAGCAACTGTTGAGTTTCTTGCTGGCTTGAATCTTGCTGATTGACGGTTCAAAAATGCTTGTAAAAATCTATTTGAATAATGAAAATTTTAAATAGAATTGAAGTAAAAGATAATGGCCACTCCGGCCCCGATTTGATCTCGATACGTTTGATAAGCGTAAAATATATTTGTATAAAGTGGAGAGCGGAGTGTCTTAACACAAGACTCCCTCTGCATATCCTGCTACATGTGGAACACAGCGTTAAGTTGAAAAAAAAAATCAATATTCTGTGCCAACTGAAAGAATAAATTAAGTAACAAATTTATTCCCAAGGATTTAATACGCAGACTCATTATTAAAGTTAATCTAACAAAATAGCAACAGTTTAAAACAATTTTCGTTATTACATATAGCTATATAAAGTGATAATAAAAAATAAAGGTCCATATACAGTGAACGTTGCAATTATATTTCAGTGGAAGTACTTTCAGTAAGTTTCATAGCAAAAACAAAACGGCGTCCAAAGCTACAGTGGGTATACCAAAGGGTACCTATAAGCGACCTCGGCACCCAGCCAAGCCACTCCAGGTAATTCCAAATGGACGCGCCTGTAAACTTTGGCTTTTAAATTTTGATATGAAAGCGTAATTGAGTATTCAATTTAGTGAGTCTAACAAACCAGATAATAAAGAAGGTAATAATATATTTAAGGCCAATCGTGGCGTAGGGGGACAAAGAGGGACAGTTTGTAAACGTAACAGGTCGTAGCTTCGATTCTCACTCGAGGAAATTTAATTTTTAAGTTAAAATACGCCACTCAACACGCAACGCCTTCGGAAATCGGTGGAAAGTGAGAAGCGGAGTGTCTTAATACTAGGCTCCTCTGCCTATGCGATATCTGTGATTTCAGCGATTTTTGCTGATTTTAATTGAAATATTTTAAATGTATTGATTTTGTACTATATATTTTTGGAAATACGACGATAAAAGTATTACATCTAAATGTTAAGTGTACAACAATTTTATTCCACTTTTCGTTTACTTTTTAATTGTGATAGTATTTATATGAATTTAACTATTTTCTTAGAAGCAACCAAAGATTTAGTTAGTATAAACAAATACTTGTCCTAAAAAAGAATTTCCGTAAAATTAGTCCTAAAAACATGTAAAAATATGCTTGATCACGCACCGTCCGTTAAGCGTGAAGGGATGAAATCACCTGTTAACACATCACTCTCCGGTTTGGGCGTACACGAGATTGATGAAGGTTGGCCAGAATAAATTTTGATAGTAAAAGAAGAATAAAAGCCCTCGCTTCAAGAAACGCTTCATTGTAAAGCTTTAAACGTACACCTTAAACGCCGGGATAGGATTAGGATTTGGCGGAAATGGGGAACGGAGGTTCAGGTTCCCTCTGTCTACCTTGCTTAGTGCAGGATACAGCGTGAAGCTAAAAAAACGTGTCTACATCCTGATGGCTTAAAGTAATACGCGATGCTCCTGAACCCCAAAATCCGATGCCCTCGAGACACTTCTTGAAAAGGTAAACATCTAATCTACGAGGTGTTGGATTATCACGACAATTGTCCACGTGACTGTAAAAGAAAAAAGGTCAGTCTTATGTCACGGAAGGAAATGTGCTACTGCTACGGTTAGTTAAACAACTAGAATGGACGTTTCTTATAAAAATAGTGATACATTTGATGGCACTTTCCTAAAGTGAATTTGACGGCGATGTATGTTTCTTTTTTGCGAAAAAGGAAAATATAATATTAAATTACGTAAACCTTGTGATTGTGAAATGCTATTTTTGTGGATCGTCGCCGAGGAAAACCTACATATGTCTGCAAATTAAATGTGAGGTTTCAATGTAATTATCGGAGGCGCTTTAATCTTTTCTTTTGAGTCCAGGTCAGATGGAGTGGCTCAAATGTGTGACTATAAATGTGATATGTTGTGTGTTCGATTTCCACTCGAGGAAATGAAATGTTTAATTTTTCTTCGCTCTGCTGTCAAGGCAACGCAATGCGTCTAGAATTTGACGAAAAGTGGGGAGCGGTATGTCTTAACACAATCCTGCCCCCTTTGCTACATACAGGTGTATCCCGCGAAGCTGAAAAAAATCATCTCTTTCCTTTGAATATTTTCATCAGTATATTTTATTAATATAATCAAAAGTAATTAGCTTTGTCCCTGCCCAGATAGAATCTAGACAATGTAGGACAAAAGCCCTGTCATGGTTGATTAATGAACGTTCCCCTTAAAGAAAATAAGTCTGGAAATTAATCAAAGAACACTTTTTATATGACCTGTCAGAAATGCTACCAACATAGTGGTGGTGAGGTGTTTAACTTGGTTCCCTGTGCCTTCCATGGTGTGTGAAGCTGAAAAAAAATAGCGGTATTAGAACTACGAATTATATTACTCATGACATACGTTTAGCTTTAATATTATTAAAATTCTAGAATTCACTTACTGTATTATATTTTAGATCCAAATGTGGACTATTTATAGCTAATTTATGTATTAATACTATGCAAATATTATAATATTTATTTTGGTATCTTATTTGTTATATCGAATTCATGTAAATAAAATTACTTACCACGAAAATACTTACAAATACAATTAAAGAACAAAATAGAGACTCATTGGAATAATAGTTTCACCAAATAACTGTGGAAGCGTTGACACCTAATTACTAAGACTTAGACTTCCATTTTCTTAAATTACATCTCCATTTTATTACATTAAGTAACTTAAAATAATTACCTTTTACGTTAAACGACAAAATCTAAAGAAAAGAGACAAAGGCCACGACATAGTTGACAAACGGCTGGTATTCAGGTCGGACAAAATAGAAGGTAGAAAATGGGCACAAAATAAATTATAAAAATGTTGTAGTGAACATTTTCTTTTATATTTATATACTTTTTTAATCCGGTATTCATTATCATCTGTATATATAAAAGGACTTGTCCTCACTGACTGAGGTAAGACGCACGCACAGCCGTAACCGCTGTGCCTAGAAACGTGATATTTGGACAGATGCTTACTTTCGTAATCTGAACATCCACTAAGAAGGGATTTTGAAAAATTTTAACCCTAAAGGAGTGGAACAGGGGTTGAAAGTTTGTATGGAAAAAAATTTAAATCGGCACCGATTTCTATAAAATTTGAAATTTAGATTTTTAAAAGTATTTAATTGAACACGTGTTTCATCGTTTTCTAGAATTCTCCCCCTAAGGGTGCAAATAAGGGATTGAAAGTTTGTATGGAAAAAACTTTAAATCGCCACCGATTTTTATGAAATTTGAAATTGAGACTCTTAAAAACATATCATTAAACATGTGTTTTGTGGTTTATTATAATTTAAGGACCCTCTAAGGGTCCGAAGAGCAGGCGAAGCTGTGCGCGCCCACTAGTTATTAATAAAATTTAAATATATTTTTATATACTAAAAGAAATAATATATATTTACATTTAATATATATGTACGTTATATATTAATGAAACTGAAATCGAATGAATTTATTACACTAAACATATTATAGTTCTTGATATATTTCTTTCTGAAAAATATTAATGAGAAGCAAAACCAAAATGACAAAACCAAAATATCAAACTTAATATATAAAACAGCAAAAGTATAAATAAAAATTTTAAAATCTATGGCGAAAAGAGACAAAGGCGGCGCGGCGGACAAATGGCTGACATTCAGGGGACAAAAACAGGAGGTGAAATCGCAGCCGGGCTCTGAGAAAAAACGCAAAATGCAAATAAATGCATTGTTGTACACGGTGCTGTGCTTTCAAAAGAATTCCACATTTCTATAAATTAAACTTACGGCAGAGTTATTTTAATATTTTTTATGTTTATTATTATTTTATTAACTGACTAACTAGTGTATATAATAAATACCCTATAGTACAGCAATTTGGATGTGTCTTACAAGTTCAAGTAGCCTAGGTTTGATAGACGGAAATATGAGATTATAAAATACGAATACTTTCTATAATAATAATTGTCGAAGCAAATCGTGGCATTCAGTTCCGCCATTAAACACGTAATGCCTCCAATATCTAAGATAGCCCAATGAGCTATAATCCAATGAAAATAAAACAATCCTTAATATTTAACCAATTACTTGTTTATTATAAAAACAACCGTAAAAAAAAACAAAATTGCTATTTCAACATTATTAATTGAACGCGGAAACAGTCTGTCAGACTCGACAACACAGTGAAAGTCCATGGAGTTATATCAATAGGTTTTAATTTAACACCGACAGACGGGTCGGACGTCGTCCAATTAGCAGCCATCTGCCGAAGCCAGCCGTGGCCGGGGCCAGCCGTGGCCAGGACCAGCAGTGGCAGGGGCTAGCCGTGGCCGGTGGCTATGGAAACGTGAGATCCAATAAGACAACTGAGATCAATAAATACACGCTCTGATGGCTCGGAGATAGCTTGCGTATAATTGAAACCTATGCTGGGTTATTGATAACGTTGTTTTGTAATTTCAGTTATGTTATCAGTTTTTAAAAAAATTAATGCGGAACCGTCCATATGTAAACTATAAACATTCGTATGAACCCGCAAGAATCGCGTAAAAATAAACAGGTTGTCACCAACGCGCCTATACGGCGTCATCAATAAATGTCTCTTTCTTTAGTAAAAAAACCTTCATGTTCTAAATATACAGACGGAAAGCGTTTCAGCCTTTAGTCTTTACATTCGACGCTTCCTGTCCAACGCTATTATAACAATGAAATGTCTTTTGTTATAATAAATTTATAAAAATATATCATACACTTCTGTGGCAATATTTTGTTTATTTATTATATTGAATTTGGCCAGTATGTAGCTAGTCATGGCGACACAAGATTCCCATTTGAGGAAATGAAGTAATTAATATATTCCTTTAATCGCTCTGGTGACGAGGAGAAGTGTGGCGATGAGTTCTTCCACTCAAAAACGCAATGCTTCCAGAATTCGATGGAAATTGGGTAACGTAATGGAAGTGTCTTAATCGGAACGGAGGGCCTTAATACTAGGTTCCCAGGTTCCCTGTGTCTACTCTGCTACGTGCGGCATACAGTGTGAAGCTGAAAAAAATATATATAGAAACTATTGTATATTGTATAAATATAATAGTGTATTATGTTAGTTTAAAAATAATTATTTATTCATATTAAGTCAAACTTATTGCGACAGTTAACTCTGCGACGTTGTATTGAAAAAAATATATATAACAATAGTTTTGTAACTAAAACTATTCCAAAAAAAAAACAACACTTTTGTGGAACATTTTTCCATGTAAGCAAACAGGAGTTTTAAAAATGTTTTCTTTTTTAATAAAATTGTGTAAGTACATGAATAAAATGGTAGAGCTTAGACCGTTGGCAGGCAATGCCAAGTTTTTTATGTAAATATTTGTTTTATTACAAAGATGTCCACTATTATTTTCTAAAGTACTTTCTTTTTTCCAAAGTTTTCTTGAAATTCTACGAACATGAAAAGACGGAATTTTCCTTTAGGTCTTAAGTCTTAAATTTAACGCAAACAAAGTTACAAGCGATGACCAGTTGATTGTACAAAAACATGACATAAACATTGCATTTTTGTTAAAAAAAACTATACAATATAGACAATATGGAATCCAATTTTCTCATAATTTGTAAATTAAATTTAAACAATACCACACAAACGCTAATTTCAACGTAATTTTCATACAAATATATTTCAGCAGTATCAATTTGACAGATTTGAAGTTTACATGCCTGGCAGGTGTATAATGAAATATTTTCCGTCGGAACAGAACCCATAAACAAAAGCCACTCATCCCATTTTCAATTCAATTCACGAAAAGCAAAGCCGCCGCGATCGGAAAAACGAAAAAAGAAAACATTGAGAGATTACGTTAAGGACGAGTTATTCGATTTATGTACTTTGCTATTGTTTTCTTTGTATCAAATATTCTATCAAAAAAAAAGGATTAAAATATTCCGTTTGAGATATGCACTACCCTTTTTTATAAGCTTAGAGTTAGTCGAAAGCGTAAAAAGCCTAAAGTAGGCTTTCATACATAGAGATAGAAGATAATATGGAATTCTGAAATTCGTTTATATATGTAGGTCATTGTGGCACATTGGGAGTGCCCGACTGTGTTCCCGTTGCGGGTTCCATTCTGAATGGGGAAAATTGTTATATTTAAATATTAAACTTTAACGACTCATATAAAAAACAATACATAAATTTAATTTAATATACACAAACTATTTTATCATAAATGAAATCAGTAACTACGTAAATTTCCGCACCTCCTAAGAATTTTCCCGTCACGTCACGTCACGTCACGTCACGCCAAAACCGTCAGCACTGTGCCGATAGCTTAGCGCTAATCGTCACGGCTCATTTGCATTGGTGAAACGTCCGTCGGTCGGAGACTCGGTGCTGGATGTTGATTTACGAGTGAACGTCATACTTTGTAAAAGGCGTGACACTTCAATGTAATATATTAATTATGTTTTTTTTATTATTACTTTTTTATTTTGATTTGGTTGTATGATTTTAAGAAATACATAATTAAATAATTAAATCGGCTTCACGCTATATCCCGTACACAGCAGGGTAGGCAGAGGGAGCCTAGTGTTAAGACACTCCATTCCCCACTGCCCACCGAATTCTAGAAGCATTGTGTGTTGAATGGCAGAATTCAACGCCACCCTTTGCCTGGACACCAGAGCGAAGAAATGAAAATATTTAAAATTTTAGAGCCTCGCGCCACGACTGGCCTGACATATCAGACCTGACTCAGATTTCAATGAATATTTTACCAAGTTTTGTAATACATATATACTGTAAATTATATTGGTTATCTGATGCGTGAGCGTCGTACGGTCCCCAGGCTTAGTCTGGATGTCGCGCTGATCCCGCATCGCCTCACATTTCCACGGAAATTGCGTCACACCAAATAGATCTTATGATCTTCAAATACCGACACTTTATTTGTTGTGATGGATGTGTGTGTGTGGGGGGGGGGGTTGCTTGCCACCTGATCCCTAGTATTGGTTTCGGCTACAATAATAATATTGCTATGAATATTTGTAACACGTCATTGTTTTTGTTTGAAAGGGCGCTAAATTTTATGTTAATTATTTTTTTTTTCAGCTTCACGCTGTATCCCGCATATAGCAGGGTATTCAGAGGGTATCTAGTGTTAAAATATTTCGTTCCCCATTTTCCGCCAAATTCTGGAGGCATAGTGTGTTGAGTGGCGGAGCTGAACGCCACGCTTTGCCTCGACACCAGAGCAAAGAAATTAAAATATTAAATATTTCATTTCCTCAAACCTCTCGAGCCTCGATCACTTGCCTTGCTATTTTAATAAGCAAATAAAGAGAAACAAAGCCTTTACTAACCGACCATTTCTTTGCCTCATCTGCATATGAAACATATGAAACTACATATTTATCTACCTTCAGTTCATATTACATTTTAATATGAACTGAAGGTAGATAAATATGTAGTACAATACAAGTTAACTGTATCCTAAATACTTTAATTTAAAAAAAACTTATTTATTTATTTTTTCTTTTTTCACAAATTCCAATAAAATTACAAAATCTAAGATATCTCTCTCAGTATGGAATAAACGAAATAAATTGTAGCTCGAACACGCACGACCCGTTTTTACATGCATTCTTGATGTAGGTCACGGCCCGTGAATTAGGTCGAGCTTTATGAAATAAAATAGCAGGAAAACGGATAGAAACTAAATTCTATTGGAGAGTATGAAGTCTGGCACTGCATTTGAATATATATTTATATGTTTTAACGTATAAAATGTATTACAACGTTAAATTTTTTATTTAAAAAATAATAGATTTTGTATTTTTTTTATATAAAATTTTATTTAGCTATTTTATTAAAATTAGAAACCATCTAATATATCCAAATGTCTCTGAAAAGGTAAAATAGAACAAAATACATTAGCAGAAAATGCAACAAAATACATTAACAGCTATTAATACATTAATACATAGTATGGTAAGCAGAGGGAACCTACAACTTAATGTTAAAAATCTCTGTTCTCCAGTATCCACGGAAATCTTGAGACTTTGCATTTTTAGCGGTGAAACTGTGAACGAAACGGTCTGTAGCCACGCTTTGGCTCGAAACAAGAGCGAAAAAATTTAAATAGAAATTTAAATAAATATTTAATTTCCTCGAGTGGGGATGGAACCCACAAGCATTGCGACAACCCCATAATATAGGTCGTATTTTTTTATATATTAATTACTGTAATAAAAATAAATTAAAACATTCAAAATATTAATTCAATGTTATACAATATAATGCTGAATGTAATTTACTGTTAATTTTATTTAATTATCACCATTCTACTTAATGCTCGTCGCATAAAAACATACCCTGCACGCTATATGGATTTGAATAAAACTTAAGCAGTGTTTTTGTTTAAAAATTAAGTCCCTTCCCTGGTCTCATTAGTGTGAGACCGTCCGCCCCCCACCCCCCACTAAGGCAGTATGTTTGTTGGTTTGAGGGTAGAAGACAATCTCTTTCACTAGCTTCCATTTTCCTACCCTGTAATACTTGGATGATCCATTATACAGATGATCCAAATTTGAAAATTGATATAAATATAAATGCCCTTAAATCGACATGGGGGTAGGTTTATATGGGCAACTCCGTTCCGTTAAAGTTTTTGAATTATTTAAATTACTATATTATTTATATTGAATTGACTGAAGCTTTAATTTTTGATTTAGATTAGTAAATAAATAATTGTGCAATTCTAGCGGGCGAAGCCGCGAGCAGGTTGCTAATATTCCACAAATTATATATTAATATAAATAATAGTTACCTACATATCGTCAAAACCTCATTATTAAATGTATAACGGCAATACATACATTATTCACTGCAATTTTCACGCTGCAATTGTCTGCAAGTTGCATGCTGCCCAAATGACACAGAAGTACTGTACTGGGAACTGACATAATTCAAATGTAATTTAAATATACTGCATAGCGGAATTATAGCGTTGTATAAGTTTTTTTATTAAAATATACTTTAATTTTGTAAAGCATTTTTCGATGATGTATGCTTCTAATATAACATAAATCAAATTTTGTATATTTCTCTGTGTAATTTTAAAGTTACGACTAATGAAATTCATGTTTTGAAAAACTAAATGCATTGTTATTTAATTTTATTGTGTAAATTTATGATTAGTTACTCTTTACATGTATGTTTTCTTTTTGTTTATATTCCAGAAACACTTACATTGGACGATATATGTACTTATAAAAAAACACTATAATAATTTATTAGAGTCAATGTGATACATGCATACAGCAGAGTAGACAGAGGGGACTTAGTGTTATGACACTCCGTTCCCCATTTCCATTCCCAATTCCGGAGACATTGCGTGCTGAGTGGAGGAAGTCAACGCCGCGATTCGCCCAAACTATTTATCGCGCTTATAGTTATTCTTTGGGTCCCTGCGCCACGAGTGGTCTCATTATATAAAAAAATGCTTTAATATTTATTACACAAATTACATTATCAGAAAAAAAACATTATTTATTGGATATCATATGAGCATTCACACATCAAATATGCCACAAGTCGTTTCACTTTGCTTCCCAATAAAAGACTATAATATAAACCTTACATAAACGATCTGTCCGTGAGATAACTTAACGGACCCTGCGACGGGAAGCCATTACATATTTTTATATGTCTATTATATATTTTTTTATGTCTATTATATTCGATGGGTATTCATCGGAGGGGCAAGCGATTTTTAGGGCTAACGCACGTCCCATAGGAAACCTCTATTATGGGGGAGGGACTCGTTTTCTGCGTAATATCGGATATATCGACTAAGATTTTTATTTTTGTTTTTTTGTATAAAATATTATAAGATAAAAATAGAAATTTCTGATATAAGATATCACTTTATAGACTTAACTAAGAGTATTTGTTGAATTGCCGTTTTTTTACTCGTAATGTACAATAAACAGCAGACATTGCATGTTGAATGGCGGAACTCAACCCCGCACTTTGCCTCGCCAGAGTTAAAAAAATGAAAATGCTAAATATTTAATTTCCTCGAGTGGGAATCGAAACCACAATGCTTGTAGTCACATTTACGCCACTGCGTCATGACTGGCCTGGCTATAGATATCATAAAATTATATTAAAAAAAATGTCAATAAACTGAAAGGGTTTTCCAGTAAATACACCAATAACCGTACTAAAAGGGTATAACAAGAAGAGTGATGCAGAGAAACGTTTTTCCTACGGCCAACACGACGTTACCAAAACTCTTGGGTTCCAGTAAAATATTCAAATGTTCCATAATAATATTGAAGACAATGGCGACGGGTCGGGATATTTTGTATTGGTGTCACACCGATATGTATATTGTTTATTTTGTCTGTATCGTATATCACGCTTCTACCGTTCGTTCGTGTGAAATTTATTAAATAACTAGCGGCCCGCCCGAGCTTCGCCCGCGTGAACTACGTTATTATTAATTTCTGTCTCCATGAGTACCTACGTCCTCTAAATGACGTCCATGCAAAATTTGAGACTCCTAGCATTTTTAGTAACGAAGTTTCATACAAACTTTCAACCCCAAAAACAACCCNAACGAAGTTTCATACAAACTTTCAACCGCAAAAACAACCCCTTAGAAGTCGAATATTGCAAATTCCCGTCTTAGCGAGCACCTACGTCCTATATATAACTCCTATACAAAATTTGAGATTCCTAGCACATGTAGTTTGTGAGATTTCGTGATAAGTGAGTGACCTTTCGATTTTATATATATATATATAGATAATATTATTATTTTCTATTATTAAATGCTTAAACATATATATGTTTGATATTAAACATATATATGTTAAAGCATTTTTATTAGTTATTTATAGCTGTTTACAAGATTTTTTTAATAGTTTGTGAAGTTATTTTTTTAATTTATCGTTTTTTTTATTTTCTATTACTAACATTTTATCATTTTAATTCCGTCATACAGTTTATATAAAAAAATGCTTCATTATAATATCAAAAAAATGTATAACGTTTATGCATGGAAAATTATTCACGGTATTTCATTAGTACGCCCGACCTATTTTACAACTCATATACATTTTAATAAATAGTTGAAATACTTAATATTATTTTATTAAGAAATATATAAAATTATTACAATTTAAATAAATATATAAAAAATGTTATATTTCTATTATAATTATTGTCGTTGAAAATTTTATTACAAATGTATAAATGTTTAACCTCGTCTATTTGTATTGAAATTTATTTATAGGATAATTTTCAGAAGTCTACCAATTTTCTTAGCTATTGCTTACTGGATACTTTTATCTTAGTTATCGTTTACTAGATACTGGACTTAATGGGAGGCTGATGTATACAGCTTTTTTCAATTTATTCATCACTAGGTATCACTTTCAGAATATCTCTTAGTTTAGACTTTCTTTCGTAAAAGTTGAATAAATATCATTTATATATAACTAGGGGACGCACGCAGCTTCGCTTGCTATTTAGGGGTGAATTCTAATAAACCATGAAACACGTGTTCAATGAAATATTTTTAAGAGTCTAAATTCACATTTTTTTTAAAAATCGGTGCCGACTTAAAAAATTTTTCATACAAACTTTCAACCCCTTATTTGCACTCTTAGGGGGTGAATTCTAGAAAACCATGAAAGACATGTTCAATTAAATATTTTTAAGAGTCTAAATTTAAAATATTATAAATATCGGTGGCGATTTAAGAAATTTTCCATACAAACTTTCAACCCCTTATTTGCACCCTTAGGGGAAGAATTCTAGAAAACTATGAAACATGTGTTCAATTAAATACTTTTAAGAGTCTGAATTTCAGTCAGTGAGGACAAGTCCTTTTATATATATACAAGTCCTTTTATATATATATATAGATAGATAAATAATTAAATTAAAAGGTTAAATGTTGAAAACTGAAATTTCTATTAACCCTTGATCCCAGGTATGCAACAAGGTGTTCGGAAACGCATCAGCGCTGGCCAAGCACAAGCTGACGCACAGCGACGAACGCAAATACGTCTGCATCACTTGCGCTAAGGCCTTCAAGAGACAGGACCATCTGTGAGTAATCCACCTTATCAGCAAATAAACAATTTTGCTTTTTAATTCAGCTTCACTCTGAATCCCGATTGTAGTAGAGTAGGCAGAAGGAGCCTAGTGTTAAGAAATTCTGGAATAATTTTCTGTTGAGTGGCGCAACTCAAAACCGCGCTTTGCACAAATAAATTGAAATAAGTAGTTTTTCATTTCTTCGAGTAGAATCGAACCCAAAACCTGTTGCGTTTACAGTCACATGCTTGTCCCTTGCTACAGGACTGGCCTCATAAACTAATGACAGCGATGGATTTATTTCTTCAAACCAACTATTAATAATAATAGGGTATGGACATATCGTATTATTTACGTTTATATTTCCCATAAATCTCCTTTAGTTCTTTATTTCTTATTTCTTGTACTTCTCTGTTGAGCGGGTCTTGTTTCACCTATAATACGATTGCCGCAAAGTTGTGCCTGCAGAAGAAAAAGTTGTTCAGAAGAAACTTGTCTAATGCGGGCAAGGCTAGTGAGAACTGCTGAACTGAACATGGAGTTTTCCAATAGTACAGGATTTTTATTAATGCTTCTCACTGAGGCCAGCACAGGCACAAGTGTATAAAAGCGTGACTATAAACATGACAGGTTGGGGGGTCCGATTTCCACTCGTGGAAATGAAATATTTATTATTTTAATTTCGCTCTGGCATCGAGGCTTGCGGCGGCCCCATAATTCAACATAAGAAGACTTTTGTTTCCAAAAAATCCAATAAGTCTTAATGGAAACGGTGTGTATTAACACTAAGTTTTCAGATTCCCTATGCCTACCCACACAACGTGAACTTAATGAAAAAATATACCCCTAATATAATAGAATAACAATATTAATTTATACCATGCAGATAGATATACATATAATAAGGGCTTATCGAGCATCGACTATACCGGTATTAAACATAAAGGAGTGTCCATACCCCGCTAAGTCATTGTTCGCCGGCGCTCGTCCCTTTAATAGCAGCAACGGACGCCGCATGAATATTAATGAACGTTCAAAATGCTCGTATCGACTCGCACCGACGCAAAGTGGCCGCGTTATCTGGTGACCTATTTGGGAATTGTAACCGGGTTATATTAACGATATGGTGGATGATTGGTGGTGGTGATTAAAAATCTGTTGTTGATACTATTTTATTATGATAGGGTGAGTACCCAATGAGTCCAGAATTCGGCAGAAAGTGGGGGACGGAGTGTCTTAACACTAGATTCCCTCTGTCTACCCTGCTGTGTGCGGGACACAGTGGTAAGCTGAGTATATGCTATTTGCAGTAGTGGTGAATGAAGATATAGTTAATGATGTTTTCTATTTTGAATGTATTTGTCCAGTAATGTATATTGAATCTCGGAGGGTATGTAAAGAGAACGGAGAACCTTTACAAAGTTGTGTAAAGAAATGAATAGCTTTTTTAAAGCCATTTACAATTATGTTCAAGAGTAATATCATATTCAGAAAAAGAGACTAGAGGAAAAGAGATAATTTAATCCTTTTGTAATTTAGTAATATTAATTTAGTTATTCTTTATATAGCAGGGTACAACCTAATGTTAAGACAATACGTTTCCCACTTTTTGGAAAATTTTCAAGACATAGCTCGCTGTTTACCTTATTGTTTTACCGGAGCGAGGAAATGACAATAAATCATTCCCCCAAATGGTAACCGTCATTTTCCTGGTAAAGCGTTTTTATGGTAAACCATTATTATAAGTGTTATTCTCGTCTAGCAACGGTCATATGCTGACGCACCGAAATAAGAAGCCTTACGAATGCAAGGCGGACGGATGCGGCAAGTCGTACTGCGACGCGAGATCCTTGCGTAGACACACGGAAAATCATCATCAACCACCTGCAGAATCAAGTAAATACACTTATTAAACAAAATTCAATATTCTAAGTAAACAATATGGATATTTTTTAATATATGCTATATTAAAAAAAATGAGAAGCAATTTTATTTTTACTAAATAATAATTAATTTCCACTGTTTTGAGTTACCTGCATTTTATATCATGTTGTATTCCGGTGTTTTTCTTAATTAATAATTGTAAATGCAAACAAATACAAATTATAAATCATTATTGATACTATTAAGTAAGATAAATAAAAATAAAATAAGAAGAGGTATCTTCCTAATAATATACAGAAATGAAACCTTACTTTTCTTATGAATTCTTAGAATCAATTATAAATAATGAAATGACTTATATCTACAGTAAATACTTTAATTCTATTAAGAAACAACAAGCAGCACAGAGGCAAACGCTAGCAATGCTGAGCGTGACACAAACACTTCTAGAGTCACTTCACCGACATCGCCGTCCCGAGCTAACTCCACAAATTCTGATGTAAGTATTTCAAAGATATATTTAAAGATAGTATTAAATATGAGTTATAATATAATAGTATAAAAATATTGAGCTTTCTAATATACATTAAAATGGTGTTATAATTTCATAAAGAAAGATATATATAGATTTTATTTATTTTAAAAACATCGATTAAACTAATTTGACGATGCTTCTTCTTCTTCGAACTCGTCAAAAATAACTTTTTATTATATAACTAATTAATGACGAAACGCAAATACTCTCCTTATATAAATCCCAGTGACGTTATATATTTAATGTCACATTTTATTAAGCGCTGGCGGCCTTCCAACCGACCGCGTGTAAAATTCGCCACCGGACGTCCCTATTAATAATTAACCAATTAGCCCAAATCCGCGTTGTTCCTCTTTTAATTTCGCGCCGCCGTTACAGGGTTTGGACGAAAAAATTAGAAATAATGACCTTCCTGTTCCCCAACAATTCATTTCGGTGGAACGAGCAAAGTACAAACATCGCTCAGGCAAATCAACGGGGGATGTTTTCACTCAGAGTTTTAATAAGGGAAAACGATTTAAGTTTTATATTGCTTTGAACAGAGTGCTTCTTTGTTGGTCCGGAGTACCTTCAGTTATTTTAGGAGCCTGGAGAGGTTCTCGGTTTCCGCGTCTAACTTATTTTCGTTTTAAATGAACAAACACAGAAATTTATTTGTTTATTACATTTGAATAGTGAACGTTGATTTTGGAGAATAGTTCCATTTTATTATGAAAATTCTTTTTTATAATTTGTTTTAATATTAAAATTGATACTAATCTAGACGATTCTATAATGTTTATATTTTATTTTTATATTCTTATTGAAACGAAGAGAATTATGTCTAATTAAAATTTTTTTACAGTCCAGTAATAGTTCTGACAAAAATGGAGTCAGCACGGGAGACAGCAGCCCACCACGCACGCCACCCGCACCGCCCACGCCGCCCGCCCGTCCCAAAGCTAGCAAAGCCAGCAGTAGCAAGCCTAAAGTTACTTCTACTGTAAGTTTAATATTAGTATTTAATTTTTTTTAGTTTTGTAACATAGTTATTACAGATTTTATCTAAATATAAAATCTAATCTTTTATCTAAATCTATCTGGATATATATAACATCTGAATATTTTTCTTTTTACTACAAAAAGATAGTTGTAATGTAATAAAATACAATAAATCAAGTTAATTATAATGAGGCCAGTTGTGACGCAGGGGCACATGTGTGCGACTCTAAGCGCGACAAGTTGTAAGTTCGATTCCCACTCGAGGAAACGAAAATTTAATATTTTTAATACTACACTATGGTGCCGGGGCAAAGCGCGCCGTTGAGTCCCGCCACTCAACACGCAATACATCCAGAATTCATCAGAAAATTGGAAACGGAGTATCTTAACACTAAATTCCATCTGCCTAGCTTACTGTGTGCGGGATACAGCGAAGTTGAAAAAAAAATGTTAATTTAAACTTATTTCTTCAACCATTAAATATTTATATTTTATACAATAAGACAATTAAGAAACTATTTCCAGTAATCCAAACAAACAATTTAATTGTACGAAAACACTATAGAACCAAATATTCATTGGGATAAACTTAAGTGGACGGACTTAGTTCGTATTTAGTATACGTACTTAGATGTTAATCCTGTGTTAGTACTTGTATTTAGCATCCCTTATTTACAACTACCCACAGATCCACTCACCCTAATTCACAATGCCATTACTTAATTTTCTATTGCGCTTATTAAATGCTAGAGGTGTCATGGCGCGGGGGTACGTGCTCTGACTGTATGCGCGGTGGTTGTGGGTTCAATAACGCTCTGAGGAATTAATTATTTTTATTGAATTTAATAGAGCGTTGGACGGGAAACAGTGTACACCTACCCTACTATATGCTGGGTACATCGTGAAGCGTATATACATATCTCTACTAATTATGTCAATTAAATAAAATGTATTTAATTTTATTTAATTGAAATCTATGGTCTTAATAAAAATGAAGTGTTAATATAAATACGACTACTAAAAAGTACTGAGTCATTATTTTACTTTGCTCTTGTGCTTTTGTTGCACAAATGAAAGATATATTTATAAAGCGATGATTACTACGAGTGTGAACTTTTCGTCACGCTGTCTTCATATGAGAATGCATTTCTGTTGACCATATTAAACAACGCTTAATATAAGCATCACGCTGTATACCGTATATATCAGAGGGAATCTAGTATTAAGGCACTCTGTTCTCCACTTATTATTAATTTTTCGGGACAATGCGTGTGGAGTGGTGGAACGCGAAAAGCGAAGAAATGAAAATATTAATAAATAATAATTTATTCTTCCGAGTGGGAATCGAACATACAACTGTCGTATTACCTTATTCATGGATAATTTGATAAAAATTAACAAAATTATATTCTAATTAGTTAACCTCAGATTTAAATTCAAACATTATATTATTATAATATATATCCTGTCTGCATATTGAACTAAACTGTACGTACCTGAACAGTAAGTCTCTAGAACAACAAACCGAGCGTAGCACTAATGTATCGCTACGTAAGCGCTACGTAAACTGGTTAACTGCTACGGAGTTCGTAGCTGACGTAGCCAATGAGGCAAATAAGGGATAGATCTTATTTGCCTAACTTCGAAGTAGGTATTTGGCTAAACTATATAAAGCTATATACTTTTATATAATGTTTTATTTAAATGTATCGTAAATTAAATTATATATTATTAAATGTATAATTTATGCTAAAGAAAAATTAAGGCTTCTCATAAATAAATAATAAATAAATTGAAAACATATAAGGTTGATAACCTTCATGTAAAGCTTAATGCCATGCTTTTTATTATGTGCTATTGTCACTTCACTTCTTTATTTAGTTTCTATCCTTTCTGAGAAAATATAAGCTGGGTAAAAAACCAACAGTCATTATAAAATGTTCAAAAAAATGTCACCTCACTGCAGAATAAAAATTAATATTTAAATACACAATTATAAATGAACAAAGAGAACAATATTGAAAATGAAGTGAGTGCTATCAAAAGGAGTTCAATTTACAAAGCATTCCCTTCTAATTTGCTTATCCCTGGCGCGGAAACAATACAAGCCCCGACGGGACCGTTCCGATTGAAAATAGTTGGAATAGTAAAAGAAATAATAAAATTTTATCATGCGACTCTCGAACGCATATTAGTTTAATACAACTATATAAGGTTATGTTAGGTAATTAAAGATATTGTTTGTAAAGAAATTCATATAATTAAAATTCATCTAAGCCAAATTGTGAGCTCATTAATAATTGTAGAATTTTAATTGAAGTATTGCGTACTTTGCGTATTTTAGGTACGTAATATAGTTTATTCTTATCTTCGCACTGTTTCCCGCACATAGTAGGTAAGGTTAGAGAGGACCAGAGAGAACCTGGGAACATACAGCGTGAAGCTACAAAATACCACACTCATCTAACAAGACAAATGGCAAAAACTGTATTACAAAAAAAAACATCTGTTTGGAATAAGAATCCACTTTGAATACACATTCATTGCAACTTTTTCACAAGGGTGCAATTTGAAAATACTAATTTAATTTCTAAATTTATATAAAAAACTAAATAATACATCTCCATAAGCATCGTATCAGATAAATTCTCATTCCCATAGTCGCGTCGACTAGACGAATTTATAATTTTGCTAAAAATAATACAAAACAGTATAACTGGTTCGTGATTCTTATGTTAATTTCCAATATCGAAATCGGTGTGCGAATGTCCACTGAATTAAAAGGACCATTCACTAATGCTTAGTAGTTTAGCCGCGTCCCCTTGGACAACGGTCCACGGTCCACGGTCCACGGGAGTGAAATCAAAATGGGGTTGATATAATAATGTATAACAACAATATTTATTTATAAAGTCAATTAGATTATTTTGTTTTGTTATATGAAAGAGGTAAATAATTATTTGTAAGTTTAGTATGTTTTTAATATATTTTAGAAATATATTTGAGAAAATCTTCGATGATTTTTATGTATGCCTAAATATCTTTTTTTTATTACCTGTAATAGAATATCGATATAAATAATTATAATTATTTTAGACCCTTTGACATTTCAACCTGTTTTAGGAGAACGCAACAAGCGTGAGATACAAATAAGTAATTACTTAAATTAGCATAAATTTATGGTTAATAGAATTGAAGTATGGATAATAGTAACAAGATTTAATTGAATAGTTGCAAAGGGGTCGCGAATCGCAAACTTGGCTGGACTTCACATATCCACTGTCACCTGTTCAACCCCTATATTAAGGGTTCTATTTAAACGTTTTGATTAAACTAGATATATTAAAAACTTGGTTCAATAAGATTTATTCGTACGCGTAGGGTGATATATTCGCTGATCTATTTCGCGTGAGAATTTGTCGTTACGCACCTGCTGCATACGTCAAAATAATTTACAAATGAATTTGGTGATATATCTTTGTGCCAAATTTTGTTATTATTTTTTTATCTTTAGTGGACCCAAACGCAGCTACGACCGCTTGAACTATACGAATATTTATTAAATATATTTATGAAATTATTTCCAGTTTTCAATAGAGAGATGCGTTAAACAAGCTCATTCTGGGTGACGTTTTCTTTGAAAATCGTTGCTTAGCAACGGTCGCATAGCGGAGAATATATATATATATACGACAGTTGTTATTAACATGGCGGAATAAATTGCATCTCAAATTAATAAGTATTTTAATATATTGGTATACATCGAAAATATTACAAATATGACAAAAAAAAGTATCCTATGTTCATCCCGAGACACTCAAGTATCTCTATGTGAGTATTTTATCAATTAAATTAGCGGTTTGGCCCTGATTGCGTAAAAGACAGACAGACAGAGAGAGTTACTTTCGAATTTCGAATATAGGTATGGATATATATAGTTCACTGTAGCGCAGTGGTACTAAGTCTAATTGTAACCGGGGTGGTTGTGGGGTATATCCCCGCTACAGACACGGCGTTGAGTTTCTCTAGTAGTGTAAGTTGAAGGCTATGCGGAAAATGTGTAAAGTTTTTTATTTAACTCGTCACTTGTCGAATGTTAGTGACACATTACTCCATTCTCCACTTTCTATTTCCATACATTCTTCTTATTCTTTATTTTCTATTTCTTACATTTTTCCTACTATAGAAATGTCTACAATAAATCTAAATAATGACTTAAGAGCATTCAGAGTATTGAATTATATTTTGTATAAAATGTCCTAACAGCGGCAGGACGGCGCTAACTTTGTAATTTAAATATGTTTACATATTTTTACATAAAATATAGGATATTTGAATTCTTTGACGTAAATCATGTTATTTTGTATATGTAAGAATTATAATATGAAGATAAATTACTCTATTTTTCAAGTTTTCTGTATAAATGATAATTTCATTAAAATAAACAAAGTATACTAATCAAACCTAAACACCACGCTGCTGCACTACGTTGCATAAAAATGCTTATCACGTTAAAAAATATATCTAAAACTTATCTACTTTCATATATATATAAAAAAAGGAAAATTTCATAATTATATATACAGATGCAATTACTTTTAAATTAACCTCATTAGTTAAAATAAATTTGTGATGCAAACTTACTTACAGCCAGCAGCCGTGAGAAGGTTGAACTGAAAACATAATTTGTCATTTTCACAACTAAATCTAAACGATGATAAATTATTCGGTTGACTCAGTTATAATTCACGTATCCGAATAGACTCGAGCATATTTACTATCAAATTATTCGCTGCTATGAGTAATGAGACATGCGACATACATACCTCGCATATATAATTGTATTTCAATGTTCGAAAACGAAAAATCGATTTTTTTTAGCGATTTTTAAATTAGTAATAAATGTAGTTTTAATCTTTTTTTTTTAAATTCCAAAAAACGTTAAACGCGTTTTTACGCGTAAAAATTTTAAGCGCGTATATACTTGTTAATAGTTAGTTGTTCAAAACACCAATGAGACTTTAAATTTTTCACTTTCGATACTAAATTATCTACAAACCGTGGATTTGTTTAGTACCACCTACCTGTTAATTTCTTTTCACCCTAAAGGTTGTCTAGAAGAAATGGCTATTTAATCATTAGATCGCCATTTGTACATTGTCCTTGATTACCTTAAAAATTGTGTGAATTTAAATGCGACTAATTGTGGATTCTATCCTCACTCGTATATTTCATTATATTTTATTATATCTCCATTTCATCGCTGTGGTGTCGTGGTGTTGAATTCTGCCACTCAACACGCCATGCCTCCTGAATTCGGAAAAAAAGTAGGCAACGGAATGTTTTAACACTAGGTCCATCTGCCTGTAGTGCTGTATGCGGGACACAAAACCTAATTTGATTTAAATTCTTGTAAGTGTGTTATACACGTACTGGCATATAAAATTACATTATATGCCAGTAAATATATGCCTACAGCTATTGAAATAACCTGAACTATAGACTGTGGCGATTGATATAACCGAGGGCACCCGCCACCTACAGTCTAGTGACGGACGCTTTATTAAAAGCCCTCACTTTGATCGTCCCTGATTCGACGTCACCTGCAGGAAGTAATAAAGGCCGACACAACACTGGCTCATAATTACAAGCGGGCCGGTTTTGTTCACAACATATTGACAGCGGAATGCTTTGAACTGGATAAATCCACTTTGAGTCACTTCATTACGAGCTCGCTCGGATTGCTGAATTTACGCACGAATATAATGACGAAATAATTATATTTACTTGTTATGGTGTGCTTTTTGGTTGGGCTTAGTGCATGTTGGGGATGATGTGGACGCCGATGCTGGAACACAATGGAAGTTAATTAATTGGTGGAAGACTAGAAATTATGGTCTATCTAAATATTTCAGCAGTAGGTACCTACATATTGGAAACTGATTGTTTTCATTTAATTTTAAAAGTGCTTTTAAAATTAATCCACTGTTAGGCTAGGCATGGCGCAAAGACATAAATGTGTGACTGTATTTAATATTTCATATATTCGCTCTGGAAAATTTCGCTTCGCTTCGCTCCAGGCAACGCACGGTGTTGAATTTTGAAAACTCGGGAAAAGAGTGTCTTAACACTAAGCTACCTGTCTACCCTACTACATATGGGATACAACGTGAACAGCTGAGCGAAATGGAACTAAATTATCACCTTGGTTCTATTTACTATCTAAATATGGAACATAATAATATAGTACCATGGTGTGTTTACATAATGTATTTGTGGTCTCATCAGGTTCCCTATAATTGAGACAGCCATCTATAATCACTACTCGTATAATTTGATCTCCAATAAGAGCCTCGAGGCGTTATCTTAAGATACAATATGTATTGTATTCTATATATATAGATATAGATATAGACAGTGCATTCAGACTTGCTTTGATGTATTATCAGTTAACCACTGGTTTGACGATCGTAGATAACTTTAGCTTTCTAATTATATTCATGGGAGTAATTGAAAGTAATTAATTTCATTTAATATTTAGTTGATTGATATAGATGCTTGGCTTGTATTATTTTAAATTGAAAATAAGTGATATATCGAACCTAATTCATATCTACATGTTTAGATTTATTCGGCGAAAAGTGTGGAGCGAAGTGTCTTAACACTAGGCCACCCCACAACACTAAAAACAAAAAGCTAAAAAATAAGCACAAATGGTATATATTAAAAATTGTATATAACGAAACAATATACAAAATGAGAGAATAAAGCTACTACGAAATGTACGCGTTGTACTACACACATATGCTTGAATCACGGTAGATGATGCAATTTCATCCACGCGTGAAAATTGCATCCGCCGCCCCCGTAACGTTGTACCACATCGAAAATATTAGAATTTATTTGCGGCCCCAAAGTTCTTCTAGCACGAACTATAAATTTCAGTTCAGTATTAAAATCGTAAACTTTCCTGGCATGGAAAGGTGTAAAGTAGACCAATTTGCGGGATGTTCTGAAAGCCACATGAACGTAGTTTTCGAGCTTGGAGAGACTTTCAGGGATATTTGAACGTTTCTATCGAAAACTAGATTAAGGGCATATGTTTTGAACATAGCAGTGCTTAAAAATATATATTGTAAAGTCGTTCACACGCTGAGGCCATTAGTAGTGCTGGTTCGAGGAAATCAACTATTTAATATTTTCATTTTCTTCACTCCGGTGTCGAAACAAAGCCTGACGTTGAATTCCGCCATTCAACACACTATACCTCCAGAATTCAGCGGAAAATAGGGAACGGAGTGTCTTAACACTAAGTTCCTGCCTTTTGTGTCCGGGATACAGCGCGACGTGAAAAGAAAAGTATAATATAATATCAAAATATATATATATATATATATATATATATATATATATATATATATATATATGTATTGTATATATAATATCCATTAACACAAAGTAAAAGCTAATTCCTGATATACAGCCCATGATTTCATTTGTAGTGTAGGTAGAATTTCATCTCTTTGTGGTCCCCTCGCCAGCGGCATCTGAGGACAGAATGCGAATCAAAGAAACATTTCATTAAACGAATCTGCCTTTGAGACTTCCCTGATTTTACTGGAACGTTAAAAATCATTTTTTATATTATAAATGTATATTATTATTTTTAGTAACATTTTTCATTTGTGTTGTAAAAAAATGAATTAGTAAAAGTAATATAATTATTACTTTTTTTTCTCTCAAATAATTGAACATTAAAAATAACTATAAACAAAAAATAAACATCAACTCCTAATAAATAACATTCCTATACATATATTTACGTAAATTTATAAATACATTATAATATGATTTTTATTAAACATAAATGTTGTTTCAAATTAAGGAAAGATTCCTAATATTTAAAAGAAAGCTTTAATGAAAAGTCAACTAGCAAAAACCAAGTAAATTAAACCATTCTGAAATATTCTTTTTATGCATCCACAAAAAGTAACGTAAAATTTTTAAAGAAAATGTCTAATAATATTTTTTTCTGTTGCATCTTTTCTATCGTGAAACCTACCACGGTAGCTTATTTGATGTTCAAATTCGATTCTTTCCAAGTGTTAGCCAGGACCTGAATATTTCATCAGCATGCTTTCGGGCCCCGACGAGAAAACATGGTACACTTTTGCCGATCATTTCACCAGAAGTGTTTTTCCACCATTTGAATATTATGAAAGTAATATAATTTTTTGTGTTAATGTATACTTTACAAATTTCAATCGTTACTTTGAGGCTTTTATTACCGAAATCTCGGTATTGCGAGATCCTGCATAGTTTTCCAACCTCACGTGATGCCATAATAAGGATACGGGATTTGCAGGACTAGAAAAACCTAGTGTTTGACCTCAAATAAATAAAAAGATTTCACCTTCTTGTATAGATCTTATCTTGCAACAGGAGTTGGCGTTAACTATAGTTAACGATTAATAATATTTTACAAGCTAAGGACGGAAGACGAGCGATTCTTAGCCCGTCACCATGTATTGACATGGTGACATGTATTGACATGACATTCTATGAATGAAAGAGGAAGAAACCTAAATTGTAATTCGTGTTCCCCATTCAACGTGACATTGGCGAAGTGATTAGTGCTCAGCTGGCACGCTCGGACTCCATAAATAAAGAAGATTAATCCTAAAAATCCTAAATTTACATATTTTGTTCAACAAAAACACCACCGAAAAAATTTGACAGAAAACACTATATGTTTAATATATTGGTACAGTTATTTATATCTTAATATCATATTAGATATTTTTTTATATGTAAACATTAATCAAAGTGAAACTAAAAAGTCCTTGAAATCTGTAATGAGGGTAAAAAATGTAGTTTCTACATATAAAATAATATCTATCTATAAAAATGAATTAATTTAATCTGGAATCTAACATCAAAAAAGCTAACCTTGCACTTCTGTCGAAAACTCACTTCTATTGATTATGATAAACAGACATCGTACACACCAAAAATCCTACACATTTTAGCTCTTATATATATTGAGATACGGAATAAATTGGCACTCAATTCACCCCCCCCATTAATTATGTAGGGTGACAAGGACGCAGGTGGCTCAGAGCCGTTCCGCTGTAAACGTCCCGATGCATAATTGAAGACGCTTTGCTTACGTGACTCCTCAGAGGAGGACCAGGCGACGCTAAGTGTGATAGATAATGAACTGCTAGAATTGAATTTTAATGGTTTTAATAGTTGATTTAATGTATGTGCATTCGTGTCTTGCTACAAGATTGGTCGATGAATTTAAAGTCAGCGTAAAGGGTAATCGTATATTAGTAGAAGCTACTAGTAATATAAAAAAATTAGCTTTACGCTTTATTTCTCCTACAGCGGGGTAGGCAGAGGGAACCTAGTGTTAAATAAGACACTCCTTTTCCCACTTTTCGCCATATTTTAGTAGCAATGCGTATTGAGTGGCGGGAACTCAACGCCGCGATTTGCGTCGTTACTAGAACGAAGAAACTTAGATATTTATAAGTTCATATTCCCGTGGGGGAATCGAAATCACAACCATCGCGCATTCACGCTAGTGCCACTGTGCGACGACGGCCTCGATATTTTGTTTTATTTTTTTATTAATATATTAATTTTATCTACAAGAGAAACAATCGAAATATTATTTCTTAACATCAATCGTTATGGAAACTAAAATAAGTGGGCAAATATGACGATATTATTATGAAATATGCTGTAAATAACATATAAAAATGGAAGCTTAATAAAACAATAGATATTTTATCTTAGATCTCAAGTGCTTGCGGCCGAAATAAAATCTATTTCTTATATTTTCATATTTTATTCTTTTACTATTTATTGACAATAAAGCTTGTTATTTATGTGTGGGACTCTTATTCGTAAATTTCAGGGAGAAAGAAATTGAGGCCTGTAGAAAAAAATATGGCCCAATCAGTGTATTTTATACACACAGAATTATCACTGCAAAATATTTTATATTTTTGTGGGTTTGATTCCTACTCGGGGAAAATAATTATTTTAATTTTCCATTCTGCTAATATAAAAGGCAGCGGAATTGGAAAACGAAGTGTTTTAGCACTAAACTGAATTTGAGATTTAAATGCTTACCTCTCTATAAGCCAAAAAAGTTAAATACGTTATAAAAAACCTCCAAAAATATATGCCTAGCTAAAATTATAAAACACAAACCTAAAGCCCCATAAAAAATATTTTTTACTTTAAAACAGTTGCTATGTGACGTTTTCTTTACACCTGACTGTGTTTAGCGGACCTTGAATTCATACTTGACTGGCCCTGCCCGTTAACCTTCTGCGCGGTTGACCTGTGACCTCTGCCACGTGGATGGTTCCTTTCAGACCCCCGGACCCCGTTTGTTATTTTCTTTGCATAGTTATTTTTAGTGTTACGATGGATTTTAATGCCACGCTTACGTTTTTTGGTTAAATATGGAAATATATTACAGTGGGGGATGTTAAGTAGTCTAAAGTGTGAATTTTTTTGTTTGGTGTTTTTTTTTATTATTCTCGAGTGTAACTAAATGATTTATACAGTTTATTATTTGTGTTATTATGTTTTTTAATTACTTTTAATTACTTTACATTAAAATTTGGAAACCATATAAAAAAACTAAAATATTTAGGTAATTAATGTACTTTCATTTGCTTCATTTAGTTTGAAGATAAAAAAATGAACAATAATTATACTTCAAACTTAGGGATTGTAGGCACCTGTACTACTCGTAATTTCCACATCTTATATCTCAAAAAAATTGAAAGACAGAGCAGGCTACGTATATCTATATATATAAAAGGACTTGTCCTCACTGACTGAGGTAAGACGCACGCACAGCCGTAACCGCTGTGCGTAGAAACGTGAAATTTGGACAGATGTTTACTTTTGTAATCTAGACATNGAATTTTTTTGTTTGGTGTTTTTTTTTATTATTCTCGAGTGTTACTAAATTATTTATACAGTTTATTATTTGTGTTATTATGTTTTTTAATTACTTTTAATTACTTTACATTAAAATTTGGAAACCCTAATACTTACCTAAAAAACTAAAATATTTAGGTAATTAATGTACTTTCATTTGCTTCATTTAGTTTGAAGATAAAAAAATGAACAATAATTATACTTCAAACTTAGGGATTGTAGGCACCTGTACTATTCGTAATTTCCACATCTTATATCTCAAAAAAATTAAAAGACAGAGCAGGCTACGTATATCAATATATATTTGACTTCATCAGTTATTACCAAACCTCGAGGACCCACATTCCGTCAGCGACGCGATGCATTTAAATTGTTTTGTATACCAGATACATACGTGGGTCCATCTCCATATGCAAATTAGTTTGATACAAACTGGACCTTTTGTAAAGCGACTGGTCATCTTATTTTAAATTTCGCGAGAATTAAACAGGGGGGTCATCTGCAATGTCTTTCCCACATCCTATCATTCACTTTTCATAGACCGTGAGATAAACATCGAAAAAATTTGGCTTATTTTTGGCGCCATTTTGAGTTTTAGCTGTCAGATCTGAGGTTTTTTTCTTAAAGTGTTAAAGTGCAATGGACAATTGGATTACACAGCTTTTCCAAGCACCTACATTTTCTAAACCTAAGGTAAAATTAAATTAATTTATATAAATGTATATTTAGAAATAATATCTATTAAATTGAAAAAACATATAATTTTAACAAATCAACACTTTCTATTTAAAGGAAAAGAATACAAATAAAGTTAATATACTGTTTTTTTTTAATTCATTAAATAGAACAGAAAAGAGCTACGAAACAGAATTTCTCAGTGTACAAAACTAATCAGTATAATTAAATGAAGTTTGTTCTTACTCCTCACATTGGTGTACAATGTGCAATACTAAAATCGAATTAACTGAGACGCTAGCATGTACAAGAATGATATATGATAAAAACGCCGGCAGCAACAAACAGCTGCTCGCACCTCCCGCGCATTAACCTAACGAGCTGCCCTAATGGCGCCTTAGGGTTGCCACGTAAAAAAACTCTTATAAATTACTGCGGTATATCCAAAGCTCTTTTTGAGACATTTGTCCCTAGATATGTAGCCATAATTTTTTTTGTAGAAATAAAAACAATGAAAATAATTACCATAGAATAATCTCTTTATTTTAAGCAGTCTAAATAAAATAATTATATAAGAAGCCTTATTCCCTGTATTTTATATGTAATATGCATGTAACATACTCAAGCGATTTTTTATTGATTACTATGTCGTCAATTTTAAATTATTACATACATTCATCTGCTTTCACACACTATAGAAAATGCTGTGCTTTTTACTTTTTTTTTATTTATATTAGAATTCAAACAATACAATTCAAAGAACATATACGTACTTCAAAGTTGTATTTTTACTATTATAACAATTTTATGTTGCAATTATTTATTACTTTTATCTATTTTATATCCTAAGTATATTTAAGCAAATTTCCACAGCTTCGTAGCTATAAGTAACGGGTTAACTGTTACAAACCTAACGAGCATCCTTAATGGCATCTATTAGGGTTACTACACTAAAATAAATTACCACCTTATATAAAGCTTCCGTGTTTGCCTTTCTCGCTCCTTACTTTTATTTTTATTTAGATAAAGTTTAAACGACTGCAGGTATCAATCTTAATGACGGTCTTCCATCTTTTTGTTTTGTACTTTTAGTTTATTTTTTAAATACAAATACTGGAAATATACACTTATAAAAACCATAAGAATCGTTCACTAATTAAATTACTATTAAAACAAAATGTTTTAAATTAACATTTCGTTACACGAGCGCTTTACAGTCTAAAGGTTAAAAAAAATATATTTAGTTTTGTAAAAGTCACAATATAGGCACTCTTATGAAATTAACCAAAGAAGTAAATGGAGGTAAAGTAAAGAAAGAAGATATTCAATATGCTGTCCTCTCTTTTTACTTAATACTGAAGATGTATGACAGTGTAAAATTAACTTTTTGCAATAGAGATTGCCAAAATGAACAAAGCACACAAATAAAAGCCCTTTCAATTTTTTCAATTGTTGGAAACATTGAACAGTTTGTTTTTTATAAATTTAAAAAGACCTATCAGTAGCAGTTATATATATTAAAAATTAATTAAACATATACATTTAAAGCCTTTATATAATATAACCTTCACAGCAACCCTAATTTCGTGCTATTAATTTGTCTCCGTCGTACTCGAATCATTCTACTGTTAAATGTAGATAATATATTTAGATGAATTATTACATTATACATTAAAATACTTGTATATTTTCCGTAAATTTGATTATACAATTTCATTTGCAAATCTCAGTCATTTATTATTACGAAAGATCCCTTTGAAAGTCGGCATTAAATTTCTATAAGAAACAGATATCTTGATAATTTGAACTTGTTCCATAATTCCTAATTTACGTTCCCTCTGCCTGTTTTAACTGTGATATAAAAATTCTTAATGAGCTAATTGTTATACTTAAAAATCTTTATATTTTGGCTTTCTTTGTATAATGTAACAAAAAATATAAAATTACTATCGTGACGGCTTTAAATGATTGTTTGTAGCAAAAAAAATAATAATTTCATTATTACATTATATTAAATTTTTGTAAGTAACGTGTTGAATATATTTTTTTTTAATTATTTTATTATTTTTAGAAGAAAAAACAAGTATTTTACTTCCCTAAATGTAAAATATAACAATTTTATGTGTGATTTTAGCTAGTAACGTTCAAATATTTGTGTACTAACATACACTGTAGATGTAGAGGAAATATTCACTCGGTGACACCGTTGCGGTGTTACGGATTTCCGCAACGAATTAAAATTCTACGTGAATGAATTACTGCACTGCGTAGTCGTCGCTAGTCCGCTCGTTGTGGCAAATTATTTGAATAAATATCACATAATATATTTTACTTTTACCTTATTTTTTGTTATAATGCCGCTACGAAATTACGCCAATTTTATCAGCTGTTCTGCAATGAATTGATCTATAATTACGAGTTCCCTTTTAAACCAACGAAGATTACTCGGAGTCTATCAAAATCCATTAATTAACTTGGAATATTAACGAGCTACTCAAGATCGAAAGTTTGTACCTTGAAATTACAAAGTACGTAATAGGTTTGAAAGTCTTTTGAAGTTATACAAAGTCAACGTAAATTTCACAGGGGCAGCACGGTAGTCCAAAATGCGGGAGTGGTGCCAGTGGAAGCGGCTCAAGCAGCAGCAGTGGACCCTTAGGCGGGCCGACCCGCGCTGCTGATGTTAAACCCGTTGAATGCAATCTCTGCCATCGAAAATTCAAAAATATTCCCGCTCTTAATGGCCATATGCGATTACATGGAGGATATTTTAAAAAGGTTAGTGTAGTTTCTCTAATAGACTTAAGTAAACATTTTTTTTCGAACTAAGACGGTTTCTTACTTATAGGACTCGGACAACAAGAAGCTAGATAAAAAAGAATCAACAGGACCACCTCTACAAACAGCGTCTGTCTCTGTAAGGGCACTGATAGAAGAAAAAATCATCAGCCGTCGGGGTGCTAGTGTAACAACTTCACCGTCTATAGGTACTACTAGTTACTACATAGAAATAGTTTTTTCTCTAAATAATTCGGTAATATTTCGGTATTTTTACATAACGGTGCTTATTTCTTTCAGGAACCACAGAAACTGTGTCATCACGTACAGGATTTGTTGCACCAGCTCCACCTCCATTATCAACTATTAAGCCGTCTGCATCACCAGTGCCACCAGTTACTACATCTGCTCAATTTATTTCACCTCGCGCTCCTCCATTAGTAACTGTAGCTACGAATGTAACAAATAATCAAAGAGATTCTACTTTAATAGAACTACTTAAAAAAGGCAGTTCTAAGGTAAATATTATCCTAACTTATATGAAATTTACGAATACTTAACATAAAAAGGAATTTTACTAACTGCATATGTATATTTTGTAAAGGTAGTAAAAAGGTCAGCGTCAGATCCGGGCCAAGCTTCTCCACAACAACAAGAATTTTCTTTTCGGCCAGAATTATTTGGTGTATCATTTAATTCTGATGATGGATATTTTTCACCTGCATTAAATGAAGACACATTTCAATTCACAAGCGCATCTGATCATTTAGAAGAGCTGGCATCATTAGAAGATTATGCTACAGTTGCAGCATCTATACGAGAACGATCACCTGTTACATTCCCATCGAGTCGCCGTCTTGCTGCTGTATTAAATTCTCCCCTTCCCGAATCGTTAGCTGATTTCGGAGCTTGCCATGGAGGATCACCAGTACCGTCTCCTGGGATTGGATACAGTGAAAACTCACCAGGACTTTCGTACACAGCTGGTGATTCACCAGGACTGGCATATACAGCAACATCGCCTAGCGGTAGTTATTCAACTCAAGCGGAACCATCACCAGGCTTAGCTTATCCAACACCCCCTGCATCACATGATGCTCATTCACCTGCGCATGCTGTACCACGAGTATCATCTCCATTGACGGCTGCCTTTTTTACAGCGACCATGTCCAGTCAAGAAGAGGTAAATGTATAAACATTGAGAAGATAACTATTGTTATTAGTTTTTAGATAAATTTCTAATTGACGCTTTTATATTTAGGTAGAAGAAGCTTTAGAAGAAGTATTGCCAGAAGAATGTAGGTCATTAGATGCTTATGCCCTCGAACCTTCTACGACAGCACGTCGAATCATGTTAAATTCAGAAGATCCTCTATTATCAAGTAGTCCACGTGATTTTTCCAACCAAAGAAACATACGACGGCAACACCGAATAACAACTCCAATTACAGCACCAATTCACCAATGGAATGATAACACAGCACTTCAGGTACATAGTAATTCATTGAAAGCAATAGGAATTATATAATAACTAGCGACCCCCTCGCGGCTTCGCCTGCCTTAACTATTAAATTATTCAAATAATGTATGTTTGCAAAGCACTTAAGATAATGTGAAAATTAATTAAACCCTAATGCAACCTGCATTTTCGTAGTTCCAATAAGGATTTTCCAATGGTTTTAAAATAAAAACAAATAAATAACACAAACAACAGAAAACTTAAACGAAAGAAATTATAAACAACAGACTACCTACTATTCTCTTACCCAAAAATACTTGAAGGAAAGATGTAACTAACTATGTCGCGTGGAAATACATTACATATAATTATTGTATAACTCCAAAGTACGTTCAATCACTTCTAAATTTACTTTGCCGGGCGCAGAATTGAAGTATTCTCTCGGTCATCTCCGTAGTAGCTCCCAACGACATCAGGGCCTTGGTTCTCTGACGGTTAATGCTGTTAGCCCACAATTAAATGTGTTTTTCTCTAAAACTATTCGCAATTTCGGAATAGTGTTAAAAGCAAATTTTATCTTCGTTTAACGTAGAAAATTATTAAGTTTTTTAAAGGATAAGGATTAATACTATTATGGAAAAATATCCCTCACAATAAAAACTATATTGAAATTACTATTTTTAGACAGAAATATGATCACTACACGTTATCCTTAAAAGATACGAGTATGCTGTCGCGGACTTTTTTGTAGATCTTATTAAAAGGAACAATACTCCAATACATTATTTTCATGTAGTACTTACCATTTTAGCAGCGCATGCGCGAAAGTGTATCAACGGGTAGGACTTTATACACATTTATATTGTTTATGTTAACTTATATAAGAATGTACAAATAATAAACTATATATAAACCTTCCCTGAGAAATACTCGACCTAATGGTGAAAACCGCATCAAAATCCGTTGGGTGGTTTAGAAGAAGAAGAGTTAGAAAGTTCAGACAGACACGAAAAGCGACTTTGTTTTATAAGATATAGGAAGTAAATTATATATATTGTATTTACAGGTTTGTGTTGAAGGTAGAGATTCCTTGCCAGCAGTTTTCCTTAGCCCCAATAGCGTACCGGCCTCACCACAAAGACGTAAACGTCGTGCTTCTCCAGCGGGACCTTACCGGTCACGTATGCGGCGCACAGTGGATCATTACACACCTCAACCCATTCTTCCACCAGATAGAGACTGCAGTGGTTTATATACTGAAGTTACGGATGGTAATTATCTACGCATTTACATATTCACTATCTTTGTAATCCTGATATGACGGTATTTCCTACTGTTATTATTATTTTCCTATTGTTTTAAAAATATTAGTAATTTATATCATAAAGACAGTAACAAGACATGCGTTAGTTACAATTTAAAAAAATGTTAAATCTGAAAATTGATAATCAAGAAGCACAAGCGTGTGACTGTAAACATAACAGAATGTAGATTCGATTTCCACTCGAGACATAACATAACTATATAACAGGCCTTCAAGAAGACGTTAATATGCTCTCGCAACCAGACGAGCACCGCGTACCACAAATCAACATAGGAACAGACCACCAAGCGGATATTCCTGAACTATGCAACAACCGTATAGACCTTCACCGAATACCGGAACAGCTTCTTTGGGATCCTGGTATTAATGATGCTCTCGACGATAATGAAGGTATTGTGCTTAGCCTTCTTAATTTAAGTTTAAAAATATATTTTATATACATCGTATTTATATATTTTCTCTCTCTCTCTATGTCTCTTTTAATTATGTTTTATAATCGTATATTTTTTTGCCTTTTAGTACGCATGTTTATGGAGCTAGCGATGTGCGCCGCTATGCCAGTTGGTGGTCATACAAGAGAGTATGCCTTACAAACATTAGGCGAGTGTGGAGGAGACATCAGAGCTGCCACTTTACGTCTCATGTCCCGTCCCGCCGCACCCTCACAACATGAGTCTCGGTGGACACCCGATGAAGTAGAAGCCTTTTTAGCTGGACTTAGCCAATATGATAAGGACTTCTTTAGAATTTCTCAGCTGGTAAAGTATTTTAATGTATGTTAATATACATTGATATTATTGGTTAAGTAGATATTATTATTTTCTAAAATATTTCTTCCTTTTAGATAAGAACAAAAGACTCGAAGCAGTGTATCCAGTTCTACTACTTCTGGAAGAAAGTAACAAAAGACTATAAAACATTATACTTACGGAGTTGGAACGCTCAAGCCACCCAAGTAAGCACTGCCACTAATGCTGGCCTACACTTTTTCTTCAGGTTCACAGAATAGTGTTAAGTAGGAAGTTAATATGACTTGTCCAAATTCAGGGTTCAGGTCAGATACCGACACTTGGTACTGCGTGCTCTCCACCGCCGACTTCATTTGAAGGCGAAGAATTTCCGTGCAAGATATGCGGAAAGTAAGTTTTCATAACCGGAATATATAGCTTTTTAGCCTAAAAAGCACTCATACGCGAACGCCATTTAATGATACACTATGTATAATGAATAATCTCAAATACCACGTTTCAAATATATATTTATTTACACAAAAAAATTGAAAATGATTGCTGAATTTAATAAATAATATACTATACTGATTCAGGGAAGTCCATGCCAAACGTATATTGTTATTCTATTAATTGAATAATTTACTAGGTACTATTTGTTAGATGAATCGTTTATATATAAAAAATAATGGTCTTGTTATTTATAAGTATTTCATATAGTAAATGTTTTGGTATTGCATTGAAGAAATAGATAATTTCTCAAATGATAAGATTTTTTAGACATAGAAAAATTCCTGTGACGAGATACAAAATATTTTTACTATTGAGTACACAAACGACATATTTCACTGAATATTATTGAAAACCTCAATAAGCAATTCTATAAATCGTTTGTGTATTCATTGAATTTTCAGTGAAATTAATATTATGAGTACCCACGTCTACTGTCCCAGGGACCACGCTATGTCACTCTTGTAAATATAAATAACAATAATAGATAATAAACAACATAATTATATCCATTGACAATGTCATAAACGTTGTGTAACTTTTGTTTATGGCACTTAGATATAGTCGGAATATTTGTGTATTAATGTTGTGTGTACATCTAGGTTTACACATTACTAACCGAATGCTTCGCTTAGCTTTTCTGCTTTATATATATATATTTTTTATTATTATTTCGCTTTATTTTCTTTTCTTCTGTTGCTATTTCTTAATGTTTACCTTATGTTTCAGAGTATTTAACAAAGTAAAAAGTCGTAGCGCACACATGAAGTCGCACCGGCCACTCGACGCCGAGCCGAAACGGCCAAAACTCGAAAAGCCTTATGAAAAGGTCGAGAGATCTGACGACAGATCGCAAGCGACTGCTGAATTCCAAATGCTAGTACAGTAACTGACACCCATTCCACCCGCGCGTTCGCGTCGCGTTACCTTTGTTTGCGTGGCCCGCTCGCTGCCGTGACAAAGGCATGTATCTCAGGCCGCTTCAGCGTGACAATATCAGCTTCAAAAATAAACAGCAATGCTCTATTAATAATATGCGCCAGTTCTCGTGTTAATAATATTCATAATATGCCTCCAATACAAGACGCTGTCACGGCAAATAATAACTAAACGCACAAGCCCTCGTCTACAGTCGCGCCACACCCTAATGTACATAATTGTAAGTGACTAGTTCGAAATACAGAAATGCTAAACGAATCAGCATTTATTACGGTAAAAATAAATAGTTTTATATTAAACAAAAGTGATTTAGGTAAAAAGCAAATTTAGTATGTAGTAGCTAGGCTAGATCTTGGATAATTTAACTAAATTACCTAAACAGAAATATTCGAAATTTTCGTAATGCTTAGATAAGCTGCGAGAGCGCATAAAAATATTTTGTATAACAATTGATACTTGTAGATAGATAGGGCCTTCGTAAAGTTTTTATATGACAGACTTCTCAATGTGACTTGAAAGTGTGATTTTGTAAATATATTGGTAGTACTTCGATGCGGGATTCGGCTAATATATATATATATGAATAGAAATATTAAAGTATATTTCTATAACTACTATAGTGTAATACACTAACGTAACTCGTGTAGTAACTACACTACCTCGTTTCTAATGAATCGTTTCATTTCATAGCGAGCCCAGCTCACTAAACATTAGCCTGTTTGCTCACTATCTCGTTATTTTATAGTATTTTTTTGTTGTTTTTTATTTATTTATTTCTCTAGTCATACTAGATAAATATATGGTGTGTAGACGCGTGGAATGTTTTAGATAAATATAATTTAAGACAACGGAATTCAATTCTTTATCCGTACCGTAATTAGTCACATATCGATGCAGTTTTAGGTAATTTTTAAACAGTAAAATGAGATGCCGTCTCTGTGAGTGGTCGATCAAACTTATGTATAAATAGTTTTTATTATTTGCTTACATACAAATTTTTACATTAGATATTATAGCTTTATTCATCTAGTTAAGTTTAATTTTGCTGTTATGCTACGATGGTTACCGGTTTTTTAATTTATTACGAGTGTTTGTTGTTTGTAAATATATTTGATCTACATTCACAGAAGTACATGGAGAAAAATTAATGAAAAAAAAAAAAACAAACATATTTTTTTACACGAATATTATTATCATAAATGCTCAAATACTATATTTTATTTTGGTAATTTTATTATACGTGCTCGTTGTTGGTTGTTCGATGGTATCTCGTATTACTTGTTCTCGATGTAATAGTTAATTTAGTGTACTATATATATATATTATTTTCATGAACGTATAAATGTACTTAACTAAATTGTCTGTACGTGTATCTTACGTGTTGTGATATATATTATTTTAAATAATCTATGTATTATTTAAACTAAATGTACAAATCGGGCAATAACTTTGCTCAATTATATAAAGAATAGACCAGTCCGTTGTTCGAACTGTGAACAGCTGCCAGACGAAAACCCCGTCAAATTTGTATTCATCGGTTGTGAAAATATTATTCATATTTTGTCTTCCTAAACTTTTTCTGTTTCTAAATTTTATATACTTTTGGGGCAGTATTCCTTGAAAAAGACATGTTTATTATTTAAATACAATTAAATTCTTGTTCTCTTTTAAGATAACCCATTTTAGGTTAAATGTTTTAACTTAGAGTGTACCTAGCGTATGACGCTGTCATAGTAGCAGTCTTATTAAAAGCTGTGGCAATCCTGGCAAATACTTGGAGTTAAATAACTACTGTGGTGTCGATATATAGCATTAATTTTAGATTTAGCAGTGCCAAAAAATATGTTTTAAATTGTATTTTACAAAATAGAATAAACCATTCTTAAAAATTAATTGTAAACCTTGACAAAACTATCTTTGAAATAAAAATGGAAGTATAGCTTGCCTTGAGACCTTTCTTCTCGTTTTCCTTCCAACTGTACCTGAGTGGACATCTGCCAAACGTAGACGCGACATTTTAAAAGCTCAGTGTCATATCGTTTATACTATTTATATTAATGTATAAGGTTAATTACAAAAATTAAATGCTATTTGTATCTACGTCACTAACTCGTGTGATTATTTGGTTGTGTTAAATGACATTGTGGACGAATTTTTGAAGGTTAATTGTTGTTTCTATTTTCACTTTTTGTCTTTACATGCCAAAGTAATGCCAAATGAATAAATTGTTAAATGCGCCATGTATAGAGTACGTTAGGAATATAGATGATTGTTTTAGATTAAGGCCAGGCTTTAACTAAAACCCCTTACTAAAGGTTTAGTAAAGTAATTAATGCTTCGAATCAGCTGAAAATATGTGCCATTTATTTTATAATGAACTTGATAGTTATAAAAATTTAATGAAAATTAAATATGTATAGAATAAAGGAGCCGCCGCGGTAAATATAAAGCAACTATAAAAGTTTATTTACCTATTACTCTGTCTCTACAAATTTATCGTACTTATCTTATAATAATTGAAGTGACATAATAAAAAAAATAACAATCATTCATTTTATTATATTAATGTTGAAATAATGTTTTTATATTTACCGTGGCTCATATATATATGTAGTCTTCATTGATCGACTTTCAAATCGAAATTATTTTAATATAATAAGTAAATAGTAACGTTAATACATACATACTAAATATTTTTTCTAATTAATAAATAATACCGGAAATAAATCTACTTACGTCATAAATTACAATTTATTAAAGACAATTCCCTCCAGTAATATTTTTTAACAATACTCTAGCTATTAAGACTGAAAAATTACGCGAAATTCTCTAAGCTTTTCGTTTTTCGTTGTCAAAGTACTCGTAGGTACGGTAGATACCAGTCACCTCGCCCATTCCACGTGCCAAAGCGTCTCTAGTCGGAGTAGACATAGAATTAAATATACCCTCTTAATGCATACGAGTACATTGTGAGTCACTCCAGACTGAGCCAAGCATATTTATAGTAAACCATACGTTTATCTAATTGATACTTTAAAGGTTTAACGTATAATTGTAGAAACTCTTTGAACTTTTTTTAATATATATATATAATCAAATGGGAGCGTTCAAAGGCGATGTTTTACACTTATCACTTATTACTAGCTCGCGGCTTCGCCCGCGTGTACTCCCAAATTATTTTTTCTCTTTTGGCAAATCATTTTGGCCGTCTAAATATCATTATTATTTCAAAAAGACAATATCAAAAACATTTTGTAACAATATGTTATTATTTATACTGATATGGTTTTTTTTAAAATTTATGAGGTAATTGAATGAAAACTAGCACTAAATGTTAAGAGAAGTTGGCCAAAATACAAAAATGAAAACTACATTTACATAAAATTCTCAGATTACGGTGAACACACAGACAAACAAACAAAAAAAATTAAAATCTTAGTTTTGGGTTCTAATAACAATTAATATAAACAGACAGCGATCAGCTACAATTTTATTGTATGTACCTTTACCTATAGGGTATATAAGATATTTTTAAGTAATATACCTATGCGTGTTCGTTAAAATTACAGCACCAATCGTGCTCTATTCTTGGCTTAGTCTAGACTGGCTCTTAGATTTAGATTTAGTTCTAAATACTAACCTTTTCATTTATCTGGATTCTAACTCCTCCTATAGTCCACTGAAAAGCTAAGTATTAAATTGTTAGGTCGATAAAATTATTGGACAATCTTATTTCAAATTGAATATAGAAGTGCCTTACGATTTTATTTTTATACTGTTATTGTTTTTTTGTTATTGTTTTAATTAAATCAGATGACACGAAGCACTGGAAATTGCATTTATTTGTGTCCACTACGTCCACTCTGCACCGCCAGAGTCGGCGTACAGTGGTTGCTATTAGTTCAATCGTTGCTAGTAAATTATTTTACGTATAAATTTAAATTTATTATTTATTTATAAAGACACTACGGGCTAACGTTCTTAACGAATATCGAAACTTGCCTTTCCATAGACTTAACTTTTATACTGCGGTGTTGAAGTACAAGGGCATGTTCACAATACAATAACTACAAGTCAATTTAACGAATAAATTACGAAACTAAATAAAAATTGTATACTGTAGACGTCTACGTAAAACTAGACGACATATTCGAAATATATAAATGTAATTCGAAGATATTAAATGTACTTATTGATTATTATAAGAAAAATGTCTGTATGTATGTTTCTGTTCCCACGTCGTATAGCTGCGTTATGTTCGCTTACTATTTTCTTATTCCATTTGTCTATAACCCAGTTTCGTAATATAAATGTATATATATATACTATATAAATGTGTATATATATACTATATAAATGTGTATATATATATATGTATATAATATTAATTATTATGTATTTGTGTCAACACAATGTTAAATTATAGTATAAATATTTAATAAGCCTAAGTGGATATTATATTCTTCTAATTTTGTATCAATTAAAGTGTGTAAAATAAGTGAAGCGCCACAACGGCGCTTTAACCGTGCGGTACTGTCGCGAGCGCACGCACTATTTTCAAGATATATTCCAAATACTGTTTTTATACTACTGTTGTTAGGATGATTTTAATTCTAAACTCTATTTTTATTCATTAGATATGTTGATGTTTCTATCTATTCTATTATTATAATTTCTATGGTTAAACGTTATAGCTTGTGTGCGCGACAGTACTTCACAAACATAATACGTACTTCACTTGTAATGTAATCCGTAGTAAGTAACCGACGCGTGCCAAACGCACGATAAGTTGATATTTACACTCTGTGTTGTGATTTTGAACGTTCTGTAAATTAACAAACTTTAAATACTATAAATAAATTGTAGACACCTTTTTAGATTAGCACAATTCTTCGCGTAGCCACGTTAGTTCATTAATGGTTGTAAGCGTTTAGATTAAAACACGGAAATAGATATTCATTGGAGATGTAAATGTACGTATAAATTTTAGATTCATATTGTATGTGATGATTCGTAAAAACAACGATTGTTCTCGAGTCCTGTCCCCCCTCGCTGCGGGCGAGTTCACAACTTCGCATATCCTTGAAACAATAAGTAATAAAATAAAACTATATATATATTGATAAATTTATTAGGGTAACTAATTTTTTAAGACAATGACTATTACGTGATCTTTTAGATTGTCTTTATTAATAAATATATGGTGAAGGTTTTGTCAATTTGGTTTTTTCTTTTCACCCCAACACCTTACTTTGAACTTCTTAACAAAATATCCAATTATAATTTAAGATGACATTTAAGATGTAATCTTAAAAAGTTATCAAATATTTAACCAGAACTAAAATGTGCCAAATGATCCTTATAATTCCCTCTGACTCCCCCTTTGTGCAGTAGCAGCACAAATAAATAAATAAATGAAAAGACCACACGTTCTCCTCCAACTAAACAATAATACACATTCCATCACACTTGCTAGCTCGCTAGGTAAAAAAACAGCGATTATATAATAATTTAAGTATGCAGAGAAAATATTTATTTATTTATAAATATTTCTCAAAATGGACTTTGAATCTGTGTACTACAATGACAGCTTCATTAATATGAATAATTCATAATTAATATAAATAATACTATTACGAGGTAAATCCTTATTTTGACCGAATTTTTTGGTACTCCAGACCATAAAACAAAAAAAAATCGAGATCTTTCAATACAAATAAAGGAAGAAACTTATATTTGTAGTTCATTTCATACAAAATGAATGCATGCCCCCCGCAGGATTCGGAAACCCTCGGTGGGCGAATCCCACTCACACTTGACCGGTTTATTTACATAGTAAAACAAAATATACATGTTTTAACTGTTTATTAAGAACATTGTATGGTACAATGGAACTATAATACATCAATAAAACTCTGTAAGAATATACGAAAAACAAATAGTGCTGTGCAACAATAAAATAAAAACTTATAACATCTCCACATTCACGGGACACTTTTACAAATACGATACAAAAAAGATTTTAGGCCAAAACACACTTTGGATACAATTTATTAATATTTGAGGCTTATAAAACTAAATTATTGATTGCTTCATACGTATATCCTTTTACAGAACTAATTTTAATGAAATGTAACAAAATACATGTATGTATGTACAGGTACACATTTGAGAACGTGATTAGTTTATTATTTACAAGATACAAGATTATTATATTATATTATATGAATGTATCCAAAGCGTGCTTAGAACATAGATTATACTAAACAGCGTAAAAGTGACAATATATTATGAATTAACCACACCTAATCTATGGCTGGTCAACATTTTATTAGAAAATTATGGAATCCTCCTTCAAAATTTCAAAAAGAACATAATACATTTTAATAAATTTCTTATATTTATTATTTACTAAATTTCTTATATTTATTATTGATGGTTTAATAAATTTCTGTACGAAAGAATAAAAAATAAAAAAATAATAAATACAAATTATTATGCAAATCTTGGTGAAATAACTATAAGAATAACTTCAATTATTCTAATTAAGTATAGTTGACCAGCTCTCAACTTTGGTGTTACATACATTAAGTTCATTAATACAGTCCCAAAAATATTATTGCATCGATCGTAATGCTATGACTTAATAATATATGAAAAAAAAATACATATATTGTGTTTCCTGTTAAAACTTTAAATTATTGTGATAAGTACTGAAAACAAAGCGAGGTAAAAATTTTCAATTCAGTGCTGCCAGATGTTTGCAAATAAAAAGAGAAACACTCTGATTTTTTTTATATCCTTCTTTAAGTCGTCTTTTTATTTATTAATTTATTAAAAAAATAATTATCAACTATAGATAAACATTTAAACGTTTCAATATTTGAGTTTAATAACAACACACCTGGCAACATTATCTATCATAAAACATGGTGGTTAAAAATTATAAGTAAATCTATATATTATATAATATTTAAAACTATTTAAATATTATACAAATGGACGTAGCAATTACAAACACCCTCTTTGCACAATAATAATTTTAAAACGCATTCACATGGACACTTGTGAAAATTACAATTAATAAGCAAAAGAAGTGGAAATAAAATCATTTATCATTGACTTTTAAAAGTTTGATTCTATGAAAATTAAAGAATTAGAGATTGATTCTATGAAAATATAAAAAAAAATATTTTGGTTCGAAGAAAGTGACTTAATTTAACATTAATTATAATTTTCGCTTTCAAAGACAGGTGAAGATATAAAGAATTCTCTACTTTCTGCATATTTTTTTTAGGTGTCTTTAAAATTTGTCACTTAAGTATCAAAATAATGCCGTAAACTCCATTAAACCATTTAATAGGTATTAATATCAAAAAACTAACCATTTAAGTGCAAACACCCACATATCCTCGCAGACATCCACTACTGAAATAACCAATAAATATTATTATGACTTTAATATTAATAATGCAAGGAATATGTAAAAGTATGTTTCTCCATAATAATGAACTCCACATTAGGATGAAATGTACTCTATTTTCACAATGACCCACCACCATTGATCATACAGCACAAAACAAACAATCAAACATCAAACTAAAATCGATTTTAAAATACAAAGTAAGTAAGACACAGAAAAACATAGCACCTTAAATTAAATTAATGTGAAACTATCGAAAGTCCAGTGTCCATATGAATGGGCTAGAAAAAAATAATAATTTAAACATAATTATTCTCCTAAAAATTAAGAAATTTCAAGAAACACATTTGCCTAAGGACTACGTACACATAAAATTGGTGTCAGTCACAGGTCAAAGTCGCTTCAGCTTATAACATAATTATGTTCATTGACTTTTGGAAATGGCAGTTCAAATTCTATTGCACTTAAAATATTAAGTGGCATCTCGGAATCAACCAAAGTTTACGAGAAATATTTCATTTAGAATATGAATATCAATCTATCTTGAATAATATGATAATCTTAATAAACAAAATAAAATATACTCAATAAATCAAATTATACTCTAATTAATGTCTTGATGATAAAATAATGATAAAAAAAATTAAACCCATTATTAAAAAAACTCTTTTCATTGCTAGGATCAAATCATAAAAATATTCTGTATCTATATTTCATGAGCTAACAAATTAAAATTAACGTATTTTAAAACTTAAAACGATCTCCATATATCCATATGTAATATTTTCTTTAAAAAACATAATTTCTCAAAGTCAATGAACACTATTGTTGTCAGCGAGCGGTGCATTAACTGCGTCACTCCAGCTTGCCGACTTTTTTGCCCTTTATGAGCGACGGTTTGTTTTTCAACAAACCTTTTCTCCGTTTCGATGTCTGAAAACAACACAAAAATTTGACAATATTAATTAAGGAACTATAGCTTAATTAGGCGTGGCGTTGAGCTGCGCCACTTAACGAGATATGTCACTGTGGTAAGTGGGGAATGGAGTGTCTATACACAATTTTTTAAATTACATCATTTTAGTAATTTTATTTTTATTTTATATTTTTAAATGACTTCTGCATACCTTTCTAAGCGACAAAAAATGTGAAAAAGCTTTATACATCTTGAGCTACAAGCTACCGTGTTGAGTGACAAAAGTCACCACAAAGGCCGGAGGTATGTAAATAATTTAAATATAAACATTCCTCCGAGTGGGTATCGAACCCACAATCACATGTACAATCAGACCGATATTATTATGACCAAAAGATTACAGAATGAAATTGACACACTACAATAAATTCCATCTTTTATAATTATGTAATAATGCAATGCAAATATGAAAAGTGGGTTTCTCAAAATTGCACTTTGTCTAGCCAGATTGATCTAAAAATTATACTTTATATATTTATATTTTTACCTATTACATTTGAAAATATACAACAAATAGTTTGAACATAATTTAATAAAAAAGCATAAAGCAAATACTCAAATTTGATATTTTAGTTGGTTATAAAAATTAAATTTGTTATATAAAATCTATTATTATTAACATATCTCATTAGAATATTAATAAAACATATATAATTCGATTTTTTATTATTTTTTTATGTTATTTTATTTATATTGTTACATACATATTACATATTTATACTAAAGTGAGTATTAATATTCTAAATTATAAATTACAATATCTACTCTAAGAACACGACATCAAAACACGTTGAAACGAATAGGTACTTTGTACTATACCATCGGTCCTACACCATAAGCAGGCTGTAATTAAAACAAATTTTCAAAAATAATTTTAAAATAAATAAATTGCCTCATAGTTCCTCGATCTTTATTTAATCATAATTATGTAGAACATACGCAGGACAGAGGAAGAAAACCATGAGAGAGAAAAACATTGAGACACTTTATTGTCCATTTAATGGTAAAACACAAAAACAATTTAACATAGCGAGATTCGAACTCGCGCCCCTTGTAAGCCGTCCAAATGCTCTGGTCACTAATCCATACACACTGCTACGACGAAAAGTGTATATATTTGTTACATCTTTTTTATCTTATTAAGATGTTTGTTGTTAGAGTCCCACAATGTTCAAATGTATTTACGTTTTCCGAAATATTTTTATGACATATATTAATTCAAGTATACATACATATAATCAAATATGTACATGTAAACAAACATACATACATAAAAATATACATAACAACATTTAGATGGAGAAACCAACGAAATTGTAGGATTGATCTGAGGATCATTAAGTGAGCTTAAGGGAAAAATTATATAAGTTGACATTTCCCCGCTGGTAGACTAGACGCGGCGTTGACTTCCGCAATTCAACATGAGATGTTTCAACATTAGGAGGAGAAAGAATGTCATTAAATTAGGTTTCCCCTGTTGACCCTGTTATGCGAAAAAAAGAGCGAAGCTAATTAAAAATAAAACAACTATAGTATATAAAGTATGAGAACATATTCAATTGCTTACCTTTCTGGAAATACTGTTAACAGTGGGTATCGATCTCTTGGCTAGCGGCAGTCGCGGCCGGTTAAATTCGTCGGGTTTCTTTACTCTGAAAATAGTAATTTATTATCAATATGAATTTGTCACAGGCTTTCTTTTTTCGCGCCATATACCGCATGTAGCAGCGCAGGTGGAGGCAACTTAGTGTTAAGACACTCCATTCTCTATTAAAATCATTCAGCGAAAACTGGCAAACAAATCCTTCTGTTCCCCACTTTCTGCCACTAGCAAATGTCAACGCCACACTTTGCCTCCAATATATGTATATGTATAAGTAATAACTCTTACCATGCTAATATCACTTAAACACAATTAAAATTAATAACATAAATTAATCAAATTTGGAGTTTTTTTTAAATTGTTTATTATTCCTTCCACTACAGACTTTACAGGTCCGTTAGCTTTTGTCATCTTATACATTTAATATTAAATAACATAAGCACTCATGATTGAAAAACTCATCAAATAGCAAAAATAATTACCTATATATTCTAACAAGCCAATGCTCAGTAGTGTAGGCTTCCTCTAAGTACGTGAGTTTGAATCCCCTGTTCCCAGGTAAAGCACCTCGTGTGCGGTCGTAGCCGGAGGGACTGCCGCCGCTATCGTATCTGGAATTTAATTTTACCACTTATTAACATACTAGCAAAAGCCTGCCACTTGACCGTCTAGGGAGAGTACACTGATATCTCGTTTATTTATGCCCTATTAGAAATAAAGATAATACTAAATGTCAACAAAAATTAAACAAAATAGTGAAAACTGCATTTAATTAAACACAGACAAACAGACAAAAATGTCAAAAAAAATATGTTTTTGAGTACTATTTCTTCCATAAATTGCCAGTAAGTCCCAAGTCGTATTTCTGATAGATACAAAGATATTTACAATTTTCATGTACTACACGAAAATTTAAAAGGTTTAAAAAAATTAACTTTTTTGAAAAGAAAGAAAACTTTTTAAACAGTTATTAATTATTATACATGAGAAAGAACAGTTAAAATTTAGTTAGTTATATTTTAATAAGTATAATTAAATGTAAATAAATATAATTTACCTATAATAAGATAGTTTGTACATGAGACAATTTAACATAGTTTTAGAAGCTTCTGAATCTATTCTGTATTCACCTCGTTCTGTAAAATAGTCCGCTTCCTGTAACAATAAAGCAGAAAAATAGAAATTTCATATAAAAAATTGGCAATGATCAGGTCATGGCCACTAAACTAAAATCTAAAGAGCCACATTATACAAAACCAAGTAAAAAGAAAAAAAAACCTTTTATTTTTTATCAATATTGAATTGGCAAAAAATAAAAGTATCCCTATTTTTTTAAACTAACACATTTTTAATATATTAAGGGAATTTAAAATTAAGAATAATATTGTTGTTGTTTGATATAAAAAATGTATAAATATTTTCAAATTCAAATGAGAAACTTAAAAATAGCAAGAAAATACCAACATGAATATCCTTAGGGTGTTCCCCTTCAGCTATACGGACCATCCATATGAACTTATTTATATCGTCACCAGAATATCCAATGGCACCACCGAATATGACCAAAACGTAATCCACGTCCAGCATAGTCATTATATCGTAAGCCGCACTCTCGTTACTAGCCATGGCTTTACCTACTAATGCTATGTGAGAATTATTCCAGGTGTTGTTGTCAACTAATGTCGTCCTGTTGCCCATGCCTGCTATCTGTGAATATTGATTTTTTGATTAATTTTCTTTAAAATAAAAAAATAATTTAACCATAGCAAGAAAGAAAAAAATTACATATTTATTATTTGCAATAAAATCGGATTCACGCTGTATCCCGCAATTATTTGTAATGTTTATATACATTTAAAAAAAATGTCGTACTAACTGCGGCGTCAATTTTTGCCACCTGATAGGCATCGCCTCATAAAATACTAAATAAGTGGGGAGTAAAATAAAAGAATAAAATACGAAAACTAGTTATGTTTCATTAATGATAATTGGATAAAGGATAAGCAAGAGTTTACATAAATATTATAATACCTGGTACCCATAATCCCACCATGACATAATTCTGGCATCTTCTGCAGTGTTCTGTGAAAGCCAACCATAAGCTTCTCTGAAGTCGTCCAGGATTTTTCTAGAACTAAGTAATCATGTAAAATTAATAAATATCCATATTATAAACCTAATGTAAGTAAAAAACAGAGTGAACACAAACTCAGCAAAAGGGGAAAATGTTTGAAAACAAACCTAAGGATTCTGGTTTCATTGGACATTTTAATAAACCACAACAGTATTGTGTGGTATTTTTTAGTCTCGTAACCTAAAGTGTACGCGAAATAACATAACCTAGAAATTGATTTGTTTAACACCATTACGGATGAAAGCGTAAAGCTGTAAGTAATTGGCGAAAAACGCTTAACCCGCAAAATACAAAACATTTGTATAACCTTAAAATAATCCACAGCGAGAAAAAGAAATCGAGCCCACAACCCTCACGTTTATACCGCTGTACCCTGTGCCATGACGGACTCAATAAAAAAACCATTCAATGTAAAATAATACAATATAACTTACCCATCATTACCATAGCTGGCCAACACAATACTGGGGCTGGAGTACGCGTTGGAAGTGGCCCAGGTACAATGCACGGAGAACAGCATCAAGAGGATCATGAAGGCTATTAAGGTTCCCGAACGGATGTTCATGCCGAGGACTGTGTCTTGGGCGGCCGGTTCTTGGACGCGCTTCTTTAGTTTACCTGCCTGTGGATTATATATGTTTTAACTTTATGCTGTATCAAATATATAATAGGGTAGGCAGGAGGAACCTACAATTAAAATAGTATTTTTCGTACTTTCCCGTAAAATTTTGAGATATTGCGTTTTAAGTGGGAACTCAACACAGAGGTTTTTTATATTACCAGAGCGAGCAAATAAAAATATTAAATAACTCATTTCCTCAAATGGTAATAGCATACCCGTCTTGTTTACAGCCAAAAGAGAAGTTATAGTCTTCACAAGAGAAGAGGTTTTATTATATATAACTATAGCTAAATATTATTATCAGCACTTTCCAAGAAGAGGGGGTTTCCAAGAAGAGGTGGTTCGAATTCTGCTACATAAAAAAAATTATAAGCTATCCAAAAAAAAACATTCAAAACAAAATACCATAAACACCTCTTGTCTATACTATACAAATATTCTATATAAACTAACCTTATCATACAAATTCTTCTCATCCGGTTCAGCTGGCGCAGTGGGCACTTCATCCTCTCTTAGTACCAAATCAAGTAATATGGAGAACGCGATACCAGCGAGCACACACACAACCGGAGTTAATGTGAGCATCAGCCGGACCATCACACCGGCGAAGTAGACAGCACTCAATGCGTATAGGGCCACTGAAAATATTATTTTCATTTAAAATTTCATTCAGTATTCAGATATCCATAAATTATGTCACACATTGGAAAAGGTTGGGGTAATTGCGAATAAATTTACGTCAGTTTTTTAAGACAGCTTAAGAATGACATACCAAAAACTCTCTCATCATTTATATTCTTGATGCAGTACCACAGTCCTACTGGGAACGTGCATACCAGCACGTGGAGGTCGAAGAAGAATGATGACCACGTTGTAGGCTGATGCTCCGATACTGAAGCTATGATAGGAATATGGATCTTTGCATAGCCAGTGTCCCACAATGAGTAAAACCTAAGTAAGAAAAATTATATAAACATGTGTATCTGCACTAAAATAAAAAAAGCATTGAACAGTTTGTTGTTGATTGATTGAACTCACTTATCTCAGGAAAGAACTACTCGAATTAATTGAAAAAAATGAGTAAGATAAATTGTGTTATATAATACACTTATTAAGGAAGGCTTAAATAGTATATTAGCGTGTGTCATACACCAGTATTAGTTGCTTCTAATTGATCATGAGAATGAAGTTGCAGAGTTAGTTATAAAATTTATTATTTCATTTTTATTTATAAGATCTGTTATGAAAAGAATAAATAAGAAGAGTTGAGAAAGAATAATTATAAAAAGAACAAAGGTTTAAAATGAAACATAAACCTATATCATGCCCCTTTTTTATACTATTTTAATTTAAATCAAGTAGTCTAATAGATATTTGCAAGTATAATTTTATGCTAAAACATATGGCATATTGCAAGTAGTTTGCATTAAAAATAAATATAGCCATATTTAAATTTACTTTTTTTTAGCTTTATGTTTTAATCTGCACAGCAGAGTAGACAGAGAGAACCTAGTGTCAAGGCACTCCTTTTTCTGCTTGCTGCCCAATACAAGACACTGTGCAAATGCAAAGCAGAAAAATAAAACTAATTAATACCCTGAGTGGGAATGTAACCCACAACCATCATGTTTACAGCCTCACACTTGACCACTGCCATTTATTATCTTGTACTACTATAACAGTAAGAATATTACAAACACAGTAGAAACTCAATCAACCGTACTAATTTTTGTTGTTAGTTATTTGGATAAGAATAAAAGATAAAGAAAAGCTAGTTTTGTGCATATGTAGCACAAAATTTTTACATGTCTATTAAAAGCAACAAGTACATATTAACGAAAATCAAGATTTATTAAGAAATTATGAACATTTTCCAACATATGATTTATACACATATTTACGTACATATACTTTTTTTCAGGTTTCATTGTACAAAACAATGTTAAAAAAAAATTGTCGCGGTTGGTAGTCCGGATAATCGCGAATCCGTATAACTGAGGGCCGGATAATCGAGTTTCGACTGTAATAAAAAAACCTCTGACTTTTTAATGACTTGACATATCCAACTCACCTGCCACTCCAAGGTGCAATCACACCCATATACGTAAGAAAAACTACAGCTAAAAATACTGCACCAGCAGCTATTAGGCCACCCAATATTAATAACTGTTTCCATTGACCTTTTGGATTCAGACTGTGTAAATATTTTAATGCTCCAATTGCCATTAGCAAGGCAAATACACCTAAAAATATATAAAATATTGGATTTGTTTTTTAGCTTCACGCACATGAATTCTGGAGGCTTTGTATGTTGAGTGCCAAAACACAACTCGGACCTTTGCCTCAACCCCAGAGCAAGGAAATGAAATTATGAAATATTTCATCTCCTCTAGTGGCGATCGAAACCAAAATTTGTTGCGTTTATAGTTGCATGATTGTGCTCCTGCTCTATGACTGGCTCATATATGATATAATAATGATGAATTAGTCTGCGTATAAAAAAAAACAAGTTGAAATTTATATCTTCAATATGCCAAATTACAGTATCCTTAAAGATCAGAGAAATGTTACAAAGGAAGCTTTCCTTTCAGTGGAAATCAAACATACAGCCATTAGAAGCATTTTACTTCTTAATTGTATCGTAATAGCCAAAATAAGAAATAAAAAATATAAGCATTAAATACAATATACGTAGAGACAAAATCTAGTAATTGTTTTATTTGTATAATTTGTAAGCATATTAATAATATGCTATATGCTTAAAAAAGCAGACCATCTGTGAAATATTTCAGTCCATATAAGTTATATATCCCTTTTGTTCAGTTAAAAATATCAAAAATGGAATTATTGTCATTGGCATGGCAACACAAATTGACCAGAGAATAGGGAACAATCTATTATTATGTATGATAAATAAAAAATTAAGGCATTAAATACATTTTTTTCAAAGACATGAGCCATAAATTCTTTCAATTGTACAATTTGTAACAGCATATTATACTGTATTTACATAAAACCAGCTGTGAAGCAATACTAATAAAACCTTATCAAACAATTACTCCATGTATTTGAGTGAAATGGTAAATTGACTTCTTGTACAACAGTTTCAATTTTGTAATAAAGTTTGATATTAGCATTTATTTATGACATACAAGCTATATTTGTGTTTTTTATTATGATTAGTCTTGTAATTATACCTTGTATAATAATATTTCATTAATGTATTAAAAAGTAAAAAAAGCAAATGTATTTAATCTATTATTATTAACTTGTCAAGTATCTAATTTGTTTTATGGTTATAATTTACATGAAGCCAATGTGTCTCAGTTAGATAATGTACAACTGTAAATACAATGGTTGCAGATTTGATGCCCATTAACAACTAAAACTACAATCAAACATTCCTTATGTTTATATTTTATTTGTTTACATTTCTAATAAGACAAATCATACTGTTAAGCTCCACCACTCAATATGCACTGTCTCCAATTTAATTAGAACATGGAGAAGGGAGTATTACAACAATAGGTTTTCTCTTTTACTAAAAATATTTTATATAAAAAAATATTAAACAATAATAAAAATGTTCTACCTGATGCAGCCATGTGTTCACTTGTGCGTATTGGTTGAAAACCAACAAATGGTATTTGCATAGATAGTAATAATCCAATAATGTAGAAAACAGTATAACTGACAAATAGTCTTTGTGAAAATCTCCCCATTATCAGTAAAATAAACACATGGAGAGGAATCAGATTGATGATAAATACATAACCACCCCACGCCGATACCTAAAGATATAATATTATCAATTTACTTAGGAGTCATTTTTTAAAAATATAATTTATCAATAATAGCAATGTTATTTTATATATTGGAATAAAAAAAATGCTTACCATATAAAAGTAAGATAAGGCTGTGCAGATTGACCAAAAAACTGATCCACTTTTAATACTTTTTAACCACAAGTAATAAGTAAATTGCAAGGCAAATATGGCAATGCCTTCATTATCATAACTGCCTGCAACTGATCTACTGCTATAGCCTGGAATAATTGCTATAAAACAAGCAGCAAACAGACCAGCTCCTCTAGACCATAGTTCAGATGTTAATAAGTAAGTTGCTATAGCTGTTAACCCACTAAAAATAAAAAGTTAATAGTAAAAACACAAAATAAAAGATATTACAAGAACATTTCAGTACAGAATTATATTGTAAAATAGTTCTCATAAACTATTTTACCTGAATACTGGAGCCAGAAAAACACAAATATCTCTTATATGTATAGGTATATTAAGAGCATGCAATATCCAATGTATTGTCCCTGATGTGATCATAAGGCCAGGGTACACAGTACCCCCCACGATACGCCCTAGGGGGTACCATGCTCTTTCATCGAACCAATTCAAAAAATTGTAGAACCCATGTTGTACCATGTATGCTGTCGATCTATAGTTAAACCTGTAACACGTAAGGAGGAATTCGTCAATGGAAAAAGCACTCTGAAGTAAATATTATAATATTTTATTTTTAATAAAAAAAAGCTTACCAGGGATCGAACTCATGAATAATACTTTCAAAACGAATAACTGCGAAAAGCCGGGAAGCAAAACCGGCCAACCAAGCCAGTGACAAAACTGTAACGGTGATCAGTGTGCTGAAGCCGGTTGTGTTATTAAACACTCCTTTACTCCGGCCGCCACCTGGTTGGGACGTTGCCGATGCCGGCATCTTAATTTAAGATAAAATTATTGATTATCTTAAATTTTCAATAAAAGATTTCTCATACATCAATTTCCACAATACGAATCTATTGAAATTGATTGACTTTTGGCTGACTGACACGTCTCTCTTAGAATTAAGCTTGCCAGTTGTAAATAAATATGTTATAAATATATTTATGGTTACTTGTTCTCAAATGTTTTTTTACTAAAATTAAAGGTTGAATTTATATTCAATTTATATTTATATAAAAGAATAAACAATTTGTTCAATTTTCACTCCTAATAATAAAATTAAAATTAATTTGTTTTATACAAAATTCATTTGCCAATTAAATACCGTACGATACTTATGTGTACTTCACTTATTGGTCTATAAATTCTATATCATATTATATTAAACTTCTATGTCATAATATGTATTTTATTAGTAACTTAACTTGTACATGTCGAAAAATAGTTAAAAGATCTTTATAAGAATATTTAATAAAATATTTATATCTATGACAATATAAAAGTATTATGTTTTTATTTTGAAATGCAAAGTATCCTAAATAATAATTTTATGCCTTGAATGTGAAATATATTTACTATTTATCTAAATTTAATTTCGAACTGTAAATTAAGATTAAGTTAAAAATATCACGGTTATGTATTATTTATTTCACGACGTAACATTGATGCGTTCCTTTCACTTGTGTAGGAAATAATTTATATGATGTTTTAATAGATAATTGATAATTATTACATTATAAAAATAAAACATTGAAAACTATATTAAAAATATTGTTTCGTTTTTTAAACAAATTGTACGTAGTTAAATATAATCTCGATAATTTTTTTTAAATTATAAATGTAAAACGGAACGTAAGAAATAACGAAATTGTATAGTTTGAAAAGTTGGCAGAATTATGTTAAAATTTAGATTTAGTAATCATTTATAAGTTATTGTTAAATGAGTTAAAACAAGCAATATGTTAATATCGGACGGTATTAATCATGGAAAATTACAATCTATTATAGTTGGAGAACTTAAAAAAGCTGGATTGAAACATCGTTTTAAAAAGATTATTCTGAAAAGTGTCAAAGTAATTAGAATAAAATATATTTATATTATAGAATACAATATATTTAATTTATATTTTATTGCTACTTCTAAGATAATTTGTCTTATTTTAGGATCATAAAACAGTGTTTGGAGCACCTTTGTTAAAAGTACCATCGTGTAGTGTGATTTGTTGTGGAAGTACATTGAGTGTTCCTAATGTTGTTAGTGAAATGTCTTCAGTGTTGAGAGCCAATGCTCATGTCGAAGGTTTATTCCGTAAAGCTGGATCACAAACTCGTCAGAAAGATATTAAGGTGACTATTAATGGAATGTTTAAATAATTTGTCAGGTGATTTCAACGTTTAATTTATTGGTAATTATTTCAGCGTTTGCTTGACGCTGGTGGTTGCGTATCAGAAGGTCATCATCCTATAGATGTAGCAAGTGTCTTAAAACTTTATCTGAGATGTTTACCTGAGCCTTTGATAAGCGCTGAAGTACAAGATTTACTATTGAGATGTAGAGTTTCAGGAGCAGAAAATAGCTTAAAGCCTTTATTGAATACACTTTTGTTATTACCAGTATTACATGTTCATCTTTTACATTACATAATGGAGGTAAGTAGTCACTCACATCTCATGAGTTGCAATTAATCTTACCTTGTAGAATACTTTCTTCCCAAAAAAATCTATCAATAGTAAAATTAGCTATAGTAAACTTATTTATAATATTTTAAATTTTGATTTTTCGGCCGTGAATTCTGCAACTCAACACATAATGCTTCCTCAAGTCGACAGAAAGTTGGAAACAGAGTATTTTAACACTAGGTTCCCTCTGCCTACCCTGCTGTGTGGGGGACACAGTGTGAAGCTGACTTAAAAATAATTATTTATGTTTGTCAAATGTTTTATGTTTAATATGTATGTTTTTCAGTTATTAAAATATATAGCATCTAGACATAAAGAAAATTTGATGGATTCTTCAAATTTGGCCATTGTTTTGGCTCCAAGTATTATGCCTTTACCAGCTGCTTCCTCAACCCAGCGTTTAGAACACCATGTTGCATTAGTTAAGGTAACATAGAAATGATGGTAATTATTAATTCACATTTTTAAGTTTAGATTTTTTATGTTCATACAGTATCTTTCTTAAAGCTAGGTTCCCTTTATTTATCCCACAAAAATAGAATTTAATATATATATAAAGACATCCAAGCCATATCCTTTGTATGTATATGTATTAAATTATTTTCCTTATTTATTATCAGACAAACCGTTAAAGATGTTTAATTTTAACTCGACATCCTTTGATAACATTTGTTCATTGTATGTATTTGTAACTTGGAGCATGTAGAATGTAGATGTAATGATTGTGTTTGTATTAATATGTTTATTTAGCTTTGTGCATTCCTAGTTTTATGAGACTGGAAACCTAGTCTGAGGTAGTTGAATGTAGTACTGCACTTTCTTACGTTCTGAGTGGGTTTTGAAGCTACAACCTATGCATTTACGGTGAAATGCTGCACCATGATGGCCTCTAGTATAGAAATGCTATATAAAGTTATTTACATTACTAATGTAATTTTAACTTAGTAACCTTAACATGATGAAGCTTAATAACTGGTTACATAAAATAACATGACTTAGAAATAAGATTTGTTAAAAAATGTGTTGTGAGTTCCATTCCCACTGGAGGAAATAAAAATATGAAAAATTTTTGGTAACAAGGCATAGTGTGGCGTAGAGTTGCGCTACTTTTCCACTCTTTCCAGAATTTGGTGGAAAGTAAGGAATGAAAATATCTTAATGGGAATGGAGTGAATAGGTTTCCAGGTTCCCTTTGCCAACCCTGCTATGTGCTGGATACAGTGTGAAGCTAAGAATTTATAATTCATTTCAGATATTTATTGAAAATGCCCACCACATAGGGCTTTTAACAGATGATCTCATGACAAGGCTAGATGATGATTCAGATGTTGGTCAATCTAGACGGAAGAAAAGAAGAAGCGGCTCTCTTAATAGTAAGTATTCTATATTATGATATGTACTAAAATAGTAAGCAGTTTTTACCAATCTCAGATATGTATAATATATTTGTATGTTTTTATTGCTAGTGCTATTTTTATCAAAATATGGTAAAATAACCCATTTTATTTTAAAATGCCTAAAAATTAGAGTTAAATGACTTATCAAACATTGTAGAATTGAATTTTTTCATTTTCTCGCACTGACAAGACAAAGTTAGACATTGAGTTCCGCCATGTACCATGTAATGGCCCGAATTCGGGCGGAAAGAAAAATGCTAAAATGTTTTGACACTAGGTTCTATCTACCTACGCCCTGCTGTCCATTTAATAAATATGCATATGAAAAATAAATTGTACTAACTGCTGCCCATATCTTATAGGAATGTTAAGTGGATTAAGAAGAATGGTATCTGGTAATGTAACCACACCAGCGCCGGTTATGGAAAACGTTAAAACTCCAATTATAAGCAAATCGGCTGCTAAGAGAAAGTTTGACACCTACGAAGGACTTTCAGTGAAAACAAAGTAAGTATCTTAACATAGAAAAATGTTAGCTTTAGATTTGTTTATTCTTTAGTTATGTTTCTAAAGTTACTCTTCATGTTTACAGAAAAGAAATTACCAAAGGTCTGCCACAGAAGGAACTGTCTTTTACGCCAATCAAAATGTAAGTTTTTTTTTATGTAATTAATTTATGTATTTCACCAAGTCAAAAACAAAATGTGACGTAAAAAATTTTAGATAAATCTTGAACAAAATTATTTATATATCTACAAACTTTTGCGGATACCGTTCCCGATAATAAACGCTTAATAAAAGCTTGCATAGAATTTATTGAGATACCAAATAGGCAAAAAAAAAACTTCCAATAATTTGATGTTACAACAAAAATTTACAAGGATATTTATTGATTTCGTTTTGCAGGGGTGTAACAGAACGTAAAAGACTAAGATTAAGTTTTATGGATGCCAGAAGCACACCAGTCATAAATAAAGACTTCAGTTCTCATAAAAACTCCGAAACGAGTGTCAGCAGCGAGGATTTGTTAACATCTACGGAAAATTTATTCAGCGCACACGATACCATTGATTTATCACCAGACATGAAAGCCATAGACAAAGATTATGTAAGAATATCCAAACAAGAATACGAAGAAATAAAAAGTAGAGTCTCCGCCATAGAGAACAGGTTGTCCAGAGAGTTCACAGACGTAATACCGCGAGTTCAGCCACTTCAGCAAGTTCAAAATGTTTATGAGCAAACATTAGAAGAAGTCGCCATGTTGAATTGTCCGAGCTCAGAACATTTGGCTCGTCGTTTAAGTAAAGAGTTGAAAATACGGCCAAAAGAACAAGCGAAGATCATACGATCGCCAAGTGCCAGGAAAATTGGTTCAATAAGACGCCGCTCGAAAGAAAACTTAACTAAAATAGTGCGGCACAAATCCTGGAATGCCTCGTCTCACGCCCAAGCCGGTCATAATATGGACAGGTTCTATCCTTACGTGGGGATCGTTCGTAGAGAGCGCACCACGGTCAAAGCGGATCCAGATCCTATGAACGCTCAAACTTCCTCCGAATGGGATGGCTCGCTCTCTGAAAACTCCATTAATATATCGGATACAAGTCAAAAGTACCGTCAACGTAAACGAATAAGTCTTGCACAAGATTACAATTTGAACAAAACTATTGGTAAAGTTCAGCCTCGTCGGTCTCTAAACATAAACATGAACAACAGCTGGGAAGGGACCGAGTCTGATAACTCTATGAATAACACGCTTAATGTTAAAAGTAACTCAAGAACTTCATCGCAATTTCAGTGTTATCAGAATGGAAATACCAAAAATTCTAAACAATTTAAAGAGAACCCACCGCATTTACAACAGAAATGGCGAAATGCTGCCGCTTTCTTTATGGATAAAACTGGCGAAGTGGAAACTAACGGTCTGTCTGGACGACCATCTGTCAACAAATTACGGCGGCAGAATGCAGGGGCCGTGCTCGCCAAAGCCAAGCTATTCGAATCCAGCTCAGATAAATCATCAGAAAGAAACGAAAAGGCGGTACATACAGGTTTTGCTAGGAAACCACGAGTCACTCAACACCAAAGAATTTTAAATCATTCGAAAACGAGGCTTCAGGCGAACAATGATGCAGAAATCAATACTTTTGGTAAACTCCCGAACGACATCGGCCCAAGCGTTGCCAAATTCCGAACATCTCATCATCAGGATACCAACTCACGATTACATAAAAAAGTCACACCTATTAAAAGGATTGTGTCGCCTCAATCCAATTTTCTAATGAAGACACCTCAACCGCCGGCTATGAAAAAACCTTTATGTACCTCTAGAACTTTAAAAACACCCTCGTCTATAACAGATCACAGAAAATTGAACACCCCAATGAAGGCAGTACACATTTCGCCGAGAAGATCGCCGCGGCAGAAACAACGGTATAATTAATATAAACAATTATTCTTTTATTTTACCTATACAATAGTTAAGTACATAAAAATATTGTGTAAAAGGTAATTTAATTATTAATAATTTGTATAAAAAACGTATTTTTTGTAAATAAATATTTCGTTTTGAATTTTCTTAATTTCTGCTTTAAACATTATTGATTTCATTAATAACTGAGTATTTTACTCTATTAAGCTAGCAAGCTATTCTCTGAAATTATTTAACAAAAATCTAATTAAAGTTTATCAAATTATTAATAACTAGCGGCCCGCCCACGGCTTCGCCTGTTTAAACTACATGATTATTCATTTAATAAACAGAATTGACTGACAACTATAATGACTGCTAAAATTTTTTTTTCTACATTATCGTAATTTCTTTATAGAAATCCTTATGGATTTTGTATTGTTTTGTACATTCAGATGTATAAAATACGACCAATGTTACTATACGTATACTCAAGTATGCGTGAAATTATTTATAATAATATACATTGAACATTGATATGTAAAACTAATACTATACTATTAGCGAACTCGTGTAAAAGAGGGCAGAAATAAGTTATAAAAACTATAAAAGAATTGTGTTAATCGGAGGAAGAGCGCCCATCAAAGATCGTACTTATTCTTCAGGGGCGAGGCAGTCTTCCTATCATTATAAAATAGACCTGAACTGTTACCGCCTTCACCGCGTGCAGGTACTCCTAGCTTATATTATTTTAAATTATTAGGTCAGAATAATAACCTCATTTCATTTAACACTGACCACGCAGAACAACTATTCCGAAGCCATTCTATTAATATCTTAAGGTTTAGCTGGACTAAAGTTCCATATGAGCTGCTCCAGATCTTTCATCATTTTTATTATATCGACAGAAAATGCTTGTTATGTTGATTAACTTTTACTGAGACGCTATATTTATATCTCTTAGAGATTAGATAGGCTGCTAGGGTTCCACGTCAGGAGCTCCAGACCTTCATTTTTGTTGTGGGTGGAAATTGTTTTTCACATTGTTCAATTCTCCCCAAGACAGTTTATATCAGTACATTCATATCAGGTAGGTTGCTTCGACAGGCTGTCCACATCAGGTATCCAGATTTTTAAAATAAACTATAGCCTAGATGTTGCTTGATGCAGCTGGACTTAATAGCTATACAACCAAAAAAGTTTCATTCAAATCTGTTGAATGGTTCCGGAGATTAGCGTGTACAAACAAACATTTTTTTTGTGGACCTGGGCTCCATTACTGTTCCTAAGCCCCCCTCAATTATTATTTTGTAAATATAGTCAATTACAGACGCGCAATTTTTATTTTCTTATTTATATTAATAATAAATTATACCTACCAATTTATTAACCCATTTAGACCCATAGCCAAACTAGCAGTAAATTAAAGGTTTTTTAGGTAATAATTGATAGATATCGATGTAAGAAAATAAAATAACCTAAAAAAAAATTATATTTTTTTTATTTAAATATAAAAAAATGCCGTCCTTAAATGGGGCCAATGGGCGCATCTAGTATGTAAATTTTCGAAAATATTTTTGCGACACGAAATGTTTTATAACACTTTTTACACTATCAACGCGTTTTTTTATGGCACATTGCACGTCTCAGTTGCTAGCAAAATGTTTGGGAGCAGTGGTCTACCCTGTGGTGCTGCAGGCTTGGTACTGCAGAAGCTGCTGGTCGCATAAATAGGTTGATGTTTTCGTCTCTTAAATCGTGACGAGCGATGTAACGAAAAAATCAAGCTAATCTATCCTGTTTATATTGGTTAGCAAGTGCATGCGCCGCGAATTTGCAACAGCAAGATCCTATTCGTAAAACAGCTTTACAAAAGGCTCGAAATGAACGAATGTAAAAATTTTTTAATTAGATTTTACGGCTACAACATAAGGATATACTACTTATCTTTACAATTCTAGACATAAAAAAAAAAAAAAACTGCATAAAAATAAAAATATAAAAAAAACAAGGGCACTATTGTAGGTGTACCCATTTGGACACGGCGCGGCGGGTCTATATGGGTTAAAATATATCTACTATTTTTCCATCTTTGCTGTTTCCTATCCTATATCTTATAAAACAAAGTCGCTTTTCGTGTCTGTCTGTTGTTTCTAACTCTTCTTCTTCTAAACCACCCAACGGCTTTTGATGCGGTTTTCACCATTAGGTCGAGTATTTCTCACGGAAGGTTTATATATAGTTTATTATTTGTACATTATTATGTAAATTAACATGAATACGATAAATGTGTATAAAGTCCTACCCGTTGAGACACTTTCGCGCATGCGCTGCTTTAATGGTAAGTACTACATGAAAATAATGTACTGGAGTATTGTTCCTCTTAATAAGATCTACAAAAAAGTCCGCGACAGCATATTCGTATCTTTTAAGAATAACGTGTAGTGATCATATTTCTGTCTAAAAATAGTAATTTCAATATATTTTTTATTGTGAGGGATATTTTTCCATAATGGTATTAATCCTTATCCTTTAAAATACTTTATTAATTTTCTACGTTAAACGAAGATAAAATTTGCTTTGTACACTATTTCGACATTGTGAGTAGTTTTAGAGAAAAACGCATTAATTGTTAAAACATCACGCCGTTCACACATCAGCTGTATCAGGTTTCACTTATCCCATAGCATATAAATAAGTATATTAGTTACGTTGGTCATTTAATGTAGATCAAAACTGTCTGTTAATGTTCATTTTAATAAGTACTTTAGAAGTTGTTACAATATCAAAAAATCCTTGCTACGAAACGGCTCGCCACTCGCCATGCGTCCCTCCGCGCCCTGCGACGTTTTGCTAATAGCGCGTCCGCCGTCCGCCGCGCCATATTGCTTCCATAGCAAAGATGTAGATGCGTTTGCACACATGCGTTTCATATTTTTTGTAGTAGTTATTGGTAGGTAAGCTTTGGTTTATAATTTCTTCCATTTAAAAATAGTCATTTAAATATATTTTAATAAGTACTTGAAAAGATTAGTAGCACAGATTTAAAATTACGGTACTAAAAAATCCTTGCTGTGTAACGGGTCGCTGCCCATCACGCCCCCCGACATTTTGCTTTTAAAAGTGGATCCGCCGCACCCGCCTAGCTTCTTTCCCCCGGGCATGAAATGAGGGCCTGATCATTATGCTGCTGAGGGATACCGATCTATAATCCTCCTCAGCACGGTCGCCAAGCTGTTCGAGAAGTTATTCCTCTCACTTCTTCAGTCGCACATCCACCTACAAAGCGAGCAATTTGGCGAGCGGGTATACAACTCTGGGTAAACTATGCAACAGTGATCAACTGAGAGAGTGTGAGTGTGCAATAGCAGTTTTCCTTGACGTAGCACGCGTATTCGACCGCGTCTGGCACCCGGGCTTATTTCATAAAGCGCTCAGAGCTCAATTTCAATCCCCTCCCGCATCCCCTTCCACGTGTCTGCTCCAAAGGTTTTCGCCTGAGACCACGGTCAGAGAACCAACGCTCTGATGTTGTTCTGAGCTACTACGAAGATGGCCGAGAGAATGCTTCAATTCTGCGCCTGGCAAAGTAAATTTAGAAGTGATTGCACGTACTTTGGAGTTATCCAATAATTATAATGTATTCCCACGCGACATAGTTGGTTACATCTTTCGTTTAAATAGAATAGAATAGTTGGTAGTGTTGTTTATAATTTCTTTCGTTTAAGTTTTCTGTTGTTTGTTTTTATTTTAAAACAATTAAAAATCCTTTATTGGAACTACGAAAATGCGGGTTGCAGTAGGGTTTAATTAATTTTCACATTATCTTAAGTGCTTTGCAAACATACATTATATGAATAATTCAATAGTTAAAGCGGGCGAAGCCGCGAGTGGGTCCCTAGTATTTTAAATGTAGCAGGTTAGGCAGCCCCTGTCTGAATTGCAGAAATTTCATTTTTCAAATTCATTAATTTTTACTTTTTTTTATTCTCATTTTTAATGAATTCTAATACAAATCCAACACATTTTTTTATTTATAAGTATAAATAAAAAAAGTGTGTGGGGACAAAATAAAGGGAGTTAATAAAATTCAGATGTATAATATTATATGATGTATATCACGGATTTTACAGTGGTTTTCTCAAGTATAAACAAAATATTATCCAGATTTTAATGTAATAAATTAAAAACATACTGACATTTCAATAAATAACAATTTCACGTTCAATTCAATTATATAAAGCATCGGCGCCACTTATTTAGATAATTTTGACTTCTTATCATTTCTGTACGCGGTGAACTAAAATACTTCTCTTACATATTTAGCGATGATCACAGATTGAGGATATAAAAAAAGCATATTCAGAACATACCATATCAGAACTATGGAGACGATTGAACGGTTCGAAACTTGCTGATTATTGAGTAATTTAGATTTTTCATTATATCTTATCTTCTAACTTATCATTATCGGCTCTCGGGCGCGCGCGCGGTGCGCGGCCTACATCTCAACATTGCTTCTCGTTCGATATCGATACCACATTTAAATTAACAATATAATAATAAAATATCAATTGTACCTAAGATCTTTTCCAATTAAATACGCACATTCTTTTCTTTGCATTTTATAATACACTAGCGGCACTCTGAACTCTCCATCCGCGTGACGTACGTAATACATAATAATTAATTAAACATACACGTTGTGATCAATAATAAAAATATAATGATACAAATACATTAGTTACTACATTTTCGATTATTGTGAGACATAAATATTTACAAAGCGCGATAGGAGCGCCGAAAATAGTTAGGCGAGGCGGACTCCCAAATCAAGAGATACAGTTCGACATGCGTCGCACCTACCGCCCACCCAGCCCCGACCGACCAGACCGAGTGGCTTTTACTCGAGAGAATATTTCTATTAACTAAACACGAACAAACGACCCTAAACATCAGGTGAGCTAAAACAAATGTTTATTTATGTAAAATGATTCGTATCGTCAAATAGTTAAAATATTTATAATACAAATAGCTACCCTGACCGTCGCAGTCGCTGGTTCGAGTCGGCCATGGATAAACGAAAAAATCGAATCCGACACGTAAACAAACAAAAAATCAATTTTCCTCATGATTTTATATAACCAGAACCAGTAGCATAGACGATATTATAAGGCTATTACAATATCTTATAAAACAAATCATAATTTTATCTAAATACATATATATTATATAATGTGACACCAAAAGTGAGATGATTACAATTTGGGAATGTATGATTCTACACGACAAAATACAATATTAAGTACAGATGATAAAAACGCCTCTACATATACAAATAGCGTATTAGAAAACTTTTCGTCTATAGAATATACATCGAGAATACATAATTGAACCGATTATAGGTCATATGAGGTGTACAGCGACACGGGTGCGTGTAATGCTAAGTTAATAAAAATACTTAGTTAAGGCTGGACATACACGGACTAAACGATCGCGACACACGACCAAATGTGCCATTTCACATTAACTTGCGACAAACTTTCTGTACCAAAGTTATGATACATATTATAAATGTTTACAACTCAACTTATAGAACTTTGAATTGCACGTGAACCGGACACAATACAATTTCATATTCCAATAACTAATTATAATAATATATGTAAATTAGACATCCGTGTACGATCGTCCTTCATGGCAGGTGTGGTGGCGGGTGTCGGCAAGTGTCGCCTACGTGTCGGCGGGTGACGGCGTTGTCGGCGGGTGTCGGCAGGCGGGACGCGGCTCAGTTGACCATGAGCGTGTGCGACTCCATAGGAGCGGCAGAGTCGTAGAGCGTGTCGGTGTCCTGCGTGGGCTCGCCCTGTAGTTGGCATTGGTTTGACAACGTACCAGCGCCGCAATCACAGAAAAATCTGAAAACAAACGACATTATATGTTTAATAAATATAAATAAATAAAATAAAAAAAATATATAAATAAAATAAAAAAATATGTGCTTGAACATGCTAATCTCAGGAACGACTGGTTTGAATTAAAAAATATTTTTGCCTTTGATAGTCGTGGAAGTTAAGCTGTATGTATAAACTACAAATTACTTTTTTTTTTTGGATGAAACTTGTGCCCGTTGTAAAAGCTACCTAAGGCAAATTTCTTAGGTTAGGTATTTAAGTGACATTATGTTATAAACAACTCCCAGTCCTTTCTATTCAACCACGACAACCTTGCGGGCAAAAGCCATAAGTAAAAGCATTCAATCCTAAATTTTACACTTTAAATAGAAAATTTACCTGTCATGACGAATAAATTCAACATCATGGCCAGAATGGCATGTTTTGATGCAATTGACACAAATAGCGTTACGATCTGTCGTGTTACATGTCTGGCATCTGGAATTACAAATATCACATTAAATACTGCAATTGAAGAAAATAATACAAATGAATTAATTTGTATTTTTTTATTATAATAACTCAAAAAATTTGAGTGATCACTAAAAAAATACAAAATTAACATTAACAATTAGATTAATAATTACCTATAGAAATCATGCATTGGAAAAGATGTGTATGATGAAATTTTGTAAAGACACTGTCCACCGCCGACCGCCTTCTCTACGGCGTCTTGATTGCTGAATATTTTGTTGCCGCGCACTAACGGAGACACTCCCGACGCTAAACATAGTCCTGGCAAAAACAATGTCACTTAAGTAAAGTATTAAAGACATATATACAATACACATAAGCCAAAAAAATATATATGAATAACTAGTGTTATTTTAATACTGCACTCCCCCCGGTGGGAATGGAATTCACAACCGTCGTGTTTACAGTCACTTTCTGACATTGTCCCACTCTTTAACCGTGACTTTTTTTTAGCTTCATGCTGTATCCCGCACATAACAGGGTAGGCAGAGGGAACCTAATGATAAGACACCCCATTCCCATTAAGACACTTCCGCTACCCATTTTTGGCAGGAAGAATTGAGTGGCAGAACTTCACGCCGCGCTATTTATTCCATTTCCTCATGTGGAAATCGAATCCATATTTTTTTAATTTTTACCTTTGTTTACAAGACAAAAAAATTAAATACAATTTCCGCCAACTCACCTCCAAATCTATTATTAAATATCTGATTGTGCTCGAGCGTGGCGGTAGCGTTGTTGGTGATCTCGACGCCGGCGGCGAGACCGTCGAATATGCGGTTGCGACGCAGCACCGGGTGGCTTTGCGTTGATATCAGGACACCAGCTTGCGCGTTGCGAAATATGTCGTTCTCCTCGAGGACACCCTGCAATGGCGATTGTGTTATTTTTAGAACGTCAATACGTAATGTTTGTAACTAGTTTATATGGGAAGACATAGTACGGGTGACGTATCGTGTAATTGAAACTTTTACACATTGTATAGTAGTTGGAGAAAAAAATATGAGAAATATCCTAAAATCAAATCTGTGCAGCCATCTCCAGTTAGCTTCAGGGCCGTCACGACTCGTTTGACATACTGTAGTCGACATTCCGTGGATTAACGGTGTCGTGCGGATGTTAGTGTGGGTTGGCATTGTGAGGTTGGAGCTAAGGGCAGTTACTGAGATTTGAGATACCAAATATGTGCTTGTGGCTTTCAAGTTTATTTTAATAAAACCAAAAAAACAAGGCAAGTGGAAGTTACTTAATGTGTCATTTGGGACAATATGTGTGTTAATAATATATTACAAATATAAAAACTTACTCTTTTTTTATTTAGTATACTTTAGTATATCTATATAAAAAGAAAAGAAAAATGCTAAATATGTATATCATACAATACAAACCTTGCCACCATTAAATATGCAAATGCCACCGTCTCTGCCATCAAAAATCTTATTTCTCTTCAGGGTGGGGTTTGAATCAGTCTTTATCCACACTCCGGCCATGGCGTTATCGAAAATTTCGTTTTGTTCTAATAATCCTAGCCCACCGTTGTATACTAGAACGCCGCCATTTTGCCCACCCCATATTTTATTTCCACGTATCACGGGATTACTACCGGTTCGTATTTGTACTCCTGAATAGAGGTGGTTAAATATATCATTGTCTTCTAACTTTCCGTGGCCATTGTCGTAGAAGTATACGCCTACCTATGATTACAAAATTATCAATTAGCCTCTATAATTCATATTCATTGATGAAACAAATTATAGATGAGAGAGTGAGATTGAGAGTTAAAAGTTAAATTGTCTAGAAGAAAGAAATATTCTTATTTTTCTAAAGCAATAATAAACAACATTGTCATATATTTTTTCTACAGCTTTTTATCTCAAATAGATGCTCTATTTTTAAGAATTGCTTTCAATTATAAAAAAACTTTTGGGAGTGATTTTCAAAATTTAAAGAAGTTTCAGATCAATAACATTATATAAAATAGAATATTCATAGTGTGAAGACAGTGTGAGTGTAAAAAAAAATATCTAATTGTTATTTTAAAGACGTTTTTATAATCATTACAATGGAAGCAAGAAAGTACCATTTACTTAAGCTGTGAAGCAACCAGGTAGCGATGCCAAATTAGTAGAAAGTGCAATTAAAATTGAGGCCCTCTCTATTATGTAGCAACATATCAAAGCAGTGTCGACGCACGACGCGCAGTCCCAGCTCTCAATTCAACCATCGCAATGTATCTCTTTCTTTTTTGATTGTACCAACCAATACTGATGGTTAGTTTTTTTTGAACTAATATAGAGTTGCTGTTAGAATGAAAATCTAAAATGAATAAGTATAAGTACCTGTTTCCCCGAATGTATGCGATTACGCCGCAACACCGGCGTGGAGCCGGTGGTGATCCACACGCCGGCCAGCGTGTTGGCATACACCTCGTTCTCCTCGATTAGCCCCTGGCCCTTCTCGTGCACGTAAATACCGCCGTGCTGGCCGTGGTGGATCTTGTTGTGCCTCACTATAGGGTCACTGTTTGTGCGTATCTGTAAATAAATATACTATTGCTTTAAACATGTCATCATGATATGAAAAATTGGGAAAGGAACGGCTTCACACTAGGTTGCATCTGCCCACCCTGCTGTGTGTGGGATACAATGTGAAGTTATCTCAATATATCAGGGCAGTCTAACATAACCACGATTGTTGTGGGTTCAATTTAACTATTTTCATTTTCTTTGTGGAACTGAATTATTTTTATTTCCTTGCTCTAGCAAACAAGAGTAACGAAATGTCTCGAATATTAAGGCCGGAAGTAGGAGTACCACAGCACCAGGTTTCCTCTGCCCAAACTGCTGTATGCGGGGCACTAAAAAAAAATGTAAATTACGAAAAAGTCTTCTCCCATATATATGGGCAGAACACAACCGCAACAACTATTGTTAAAATAATTCTTAACATAAAATGGACCTCTAAAAATAATAAGACACATATGACACAACCAACCTGTATTCCAGCTAAAGCGTTGCCATAAATATTATTGTGCTCAATGAGACCGCGGCCCTCCCCGAATATGTACACGCCGCCTTGGTGGCCATTGTATATTTCGTTGCGACGTATGGTCGGGTTGCTATTGGAGGTGATCCAGACGCCCGCAAAGTTATTGGAGTGTATCTTATTGTCTATGAACTGGCCCAGACCAGACTCGTGGACGTATATCCCGCCGGTCTGTCCGTGGTGTATCTCGCAGTGCACCACTGTGGGGTTGGCGCCAGCCTTTACTTCGAATCCGGCGATCCTGTTGTTGTGGATGTCGTTGGCCTCAAAGTAGCCCTGGTGAGAGGATTTTTCAGTGTTCATTCATTTCTTTCAAATTACTGTGGTGTGAATATGGTTATGTATGATTTATTTATTTGTATATTCGCAACAAATAAAAATATACTTTTTTAGAAACATAAAATTTTTAACGTAGTGGGATTTAAACCCGCGCCTCTTGAAAACCCTGACCGTGAAGTGATACGTTCTCAGCAAGGCACGTCGAAATTATACGCTTTTTACAACTCATTTATGTTGTTGCCAACTCTGTATGGAAATTTTTACAAATTTCCGTTATCCATAGATTTGATTTGCTAGAGAATGCTATGTATTAAATATTTTTAACAGCCCTAAGTGTGGAAGTTATACGATTCAACAGTTGTAATCAAGGGAGCTCACCAATCCATTCTCAAACGTAAATATACCGACATCCCTGCCGTGGTGTATGTGGTTGCGGCGCATGATGGGGTTGGCGAAGTTCTTGACCCAGATGCCGGCGAGGGCGTTGCGCGATATCTCGTTGTCCTGGTAGGCGCCCTGCGCGTAGTCCGTGACGTAGAGGCCGACGTTCTCACAGTCGCTGATGTCGCAGTGCTTGATCACCGGGTTGGCGCCAGCGCCGCTTACGCATACCGCCGCGCCCACTATGTATGCAAATTATGCTTATTTTTTTCGCACTGTATCCCGTATATAGCGGGGTAGACAAAAGGATCTGATGTTAAGATACTCCATTCTACATTTTCATGAAAATGGAAATGAATGCCTGAAAATTTCTAATTAAGATAGAAGCGCTTTCTCTTTTTAATCAGATCAGTCTTCGAGTGGAAATCGAATCCAAAACCTAAGTTAACAGTTTATATGCGTGGCATTATGTTTCGCCGCTTAATGCGTAATGTTACGAAAATTGGGCAGAAAATATGATATGGAATCTTTTTAACAGTGAGTTCCCTCTGCCTACCATATTATTTAGGAAAAAACGTGAAGCAAATTGAAGATAAATGTATATCATATCTTTAATAATATAAAATGGCAAAGTAAAAATAAACCCAGAATGCATATTCACTAGAAAGTTCTAATTTTAGAGATAATAACAATTTGTGGTTAATGGAAATATGGTATGGTAGCAAGGAGAATAAACAGCAAATCACAAAAACAACAATCTTACCAACACTAGCGCTACGTATAATACAATGATCGACGGTGGGGGAACAGTTGTCGGACACTTCCAGACAGTAGTGTTTGTGGTGCTGCATGGTGCTGGTCGCGTCGGGGGAGAACTTAAGAGTCATGTGGCCCGCATACGCGCGGTTGGCGCCCTCCGCGAACGTCAGCGTCGACTCCGCCTCGCGTTCCAGCACTACCGACTCGGCTACGTTGCCTGCCGCACAACCTGGAACATTAGTTAAAGTTTTTGTTTAAATATATATCCTATAATATAGATTTACATACAGCAAAACATGAGCTGTTCACTGCCACAAATGGAGTAATATTTAATATAAGTTGAAATAATTAATGAATGTTTACATATAAGGAGAATTCTAAATAAGAATGTGCATTACACATATCATTGTATATCTATATTCTGCTCCTCCATAGAATTAACCAATTTGCACTGAACGTCGCATGTATTGAAGGGATATTTTATGGAATGAGATTCAAAAATATATATCCATGGCTTTGTTTTGTGGTAAATCATCCAATCGGAGATCACACTTATTGTACCATTGCAACTGGGTAGCTTCTTGGTAATTTGTAAGTGGTAAGACAATATGAGGTCACCTCTGCAACACAGAAGATAATTCATAAGGTAAAAGTGTATACATTTATATCCAATTAATAATAATTAATTTCAATTTCAAATGATCAAACATGCAAAGGATGGAAAGGAATGCGCCAGTTTCTAAATATCAAATCTCACTTAAAAAATATACCAAATACTGTTATGCAAGAAGTAGGAACTACTGCTTAGCAAGAGGAGAAGGAAGCGATTTATACAAGTACCATATCACTCATTACAGTACAAGCGTCTTACCAATGAGCTGCACGTCCGTGTCGATGGCGAGGCATTCCTCCTGATAGAGGCCGGCGTGCACGAAGAGCAGTGCGGGCGCGGGGGCGGCGGGCGGCACGGGCGCGGGTGTGGGTGCTGCCGGCGCGCGCCGGCACGAGCACGCCGCGGCGCCGCACGAGCACGCACACGCGCACGCCGCCGACGTGCTGGCCGCGCCGCTCGTTCCGCCCCGCTCCTCCACGTACTCGAGAGCCGCCTGGACAATTTGAATTTTTATTTGAACGTGTACATATAATAAAACTGGAATTCATCGCTATCTGTACATGGACGATATATGACAAAATCTTATTGGGTGCATTTATTAATTAAAAAAAACACAAAATAATTATTTTTTTAAATTTTGTGTACTTATTCTGAATTAATTATTTTCTTGTCTGACTGCATGCTTATGGGTTTGTGTTAATACTCAATAGTCTCTTTCAATGATATTCGCAACTGCCTTTGGCATTTTAAAGTACAAATGATGAGTAAGCGTCATGGTGCCTTAGCTCCATTAATGAGACGGCGATACGTCAGCACAGCTGCACGTTTGGCAGTGTTGGTACCGACGCTGTTATACGATAGCGAAACATGGGTATTATAGAAAATGAAAGAAAGATGGCAATCTCTTCATAGTCATAGATATGCGGAGTCAGCTTAGCTGATCGAATTCGCAATGAAGAAATACACAGAATGGTAGATACTAGCGAGGATGTCACGGTGAGACAGTAGAACGTTCTCAGTTGGCTTGGGCATGTCGAATATTGGGCGTTTTTGCGCTCCATTCTCTCTTACTACCCCGCTAGGTCTACAGTGTTAAGTTAAGTTACAACTCACCCTTATAGTGTTAAAGTGTTTTATACGAGAGTCCTTCTTGGGACGGTGGTTGGGCCGCACGTGTATGCCGTAGTAGAGCTGCCGGAAACTCTCCTTCCACGGGTTGTCCGCGTCGCACTCGTCCGCCGCCACGAATTCGAACTGGCACGGCGCCGGGTGCATCAGCGGTGTGTCGTATTCGAACACCGATTGGTATAAACTTTTCCTGTGTGGATGATTATTAATTATCGTTATAATTAGGTAATAATTATAAGGTACCTATACTAAAACCATATTAACCATAGCAATATTAACTATTGACTAGTTGTATAAAACATTTTATAATTGCTTTGTTAGTTTGTTATTAAAACTATACCTACCAGCTGCCGGTAAAATGTTTAGATAGTAAATGAAAACTCACCACAACTCAGTATCATTGGCAATGGTGTTGAATCGCTTGCACACTTGGGAGACGCGGCACAGGTCGCGCTCCGTGAGGTGCGACAGGATGCACAGGAGCACCTCGTCCGGCAGCTCGTACTGCAGGTACTGTGACACATTGCACACGTCCACGCCCTGTGACAGAGATCTGGAACAACAAACATGTTTAGTTTGTCTTATAAGAAAATAAATTATTATAACTTGCGTGGCGCAGCGGCAAAATAAGTAGTTGCGCAACTGCGCTATATTCTTTTTTTTTTTCCAGCTTTTCGCTGTATCCCGTACATAGAAACCTAGTGTTAAAACACTGCGTACCTCACTTTCTGCCGAATTCTGGAGGCATTGCGTGGTGAGTGGCGGATCTGAACACCGCGCTTTGCCTCGACACCAGAGCGAACCCTACTGTGTCCGGGATACAGTATGATGATGATTTATTAAAATTTAATAATATCTCTTTAAACTAGGTACCATAAGATTTAAGAAGAGCAGTGGAAGAAATTATAATTTTTTTGACATTATTATCACACACATACACACACACGTACACGTGCTATCTAGATCTATTTGTAAAAGATCTTATATTATTATACTTATTACGAATACTTATTACAAATTTTGCAATCCTGGCAAATCCCCTCCTGGAAACCTTGGACGTAAATATTTTTTTATTAAGTGTGGAATAACACTTTAAAAGTATTACAAATTATATTATAATATTTTTCGAAACGGTTTAGTTACATAGTTTGAATGGATTGTAATGAAAATGTATTTTTCGTTGAGTATTAATACCATATTCTAGCTGAGATTCATTAACATTTATTTTAATTATAAATATTTATAAGGTGTTATAGTTTTCTTATTTTCAAATTTAATGCCACATAATGAAAACTGGGTTAGAATTAAAAACCAGTTGTTCTTTTGTCTGCAATAAAGGATATAATATGAAACTATTATTATTTATTTTTATCAGAATTAGTTTTCAAGAAAACTGTCTATATTTTAAGTATTGACCTCATTTAAATATAGATTGAACATTTGTCCTTTTGTATGTTGATATTTTGAATGTATTCATTTAATATTGAAATATATAAAACCTAATCAATTTATGTTTGGTTATATAATTTGTACTTAAATAAGGAAATTTCAATATACTGTTTTGATGAAAAATATCTATGATCAAGGGTTAATTGAGTTAATAAGTCGCTGGCCCTAGGTGGCAAATGTGTGTGACTCATATAATTTTTTTACATACAAAAAAAATATTCAAAAGTTTATACTCATAGAAGGTCAGAGAACAGTTTTGGAGAATTGCAAAAAAAAGTTTATTCAAGTGATTTTTTAGCTTTACACCTTATCTTCAGACAGGGAAAATAATTTATGTTTGCTGGAGGAAATTCTATCTTAGGAGGAGTAACTCACTCACTCTTAATTTAACTTCAGACAAGATTTTATTTATATAATAATTATACAGACAAGTTGTATTACCACATAGGTACTGACTATAAATATAAACAAAACATTATCAACTGACTTTTACCTGCAGTTTCAAACAAATGGTCAAATTCAAATTTAAAATATTCTTTATTCAAATAAACTTATTATAAGCACTTTTGAATCGTCGAATGAACATATGAACAAAAAGCTACCACCGGTTCGGAAGGCTGTTCTGCTGAGAAGAGCTGGCAAGAAAGTCAACAGTTGCTCTTTTCAAAATCAATGGTACAATCTATTACATTTGCTGGCAGCTGCCTGCATTTCATTCAATAGACATTAATTCCATACATGTTTATCCTCTAAATATTCTTGAACAGTGTAATAAGCTTTACTTGTTTTTTTTACTGATATTTTAAATTTTGGAAGTGGCAAACCTAGAATACACTGCGGAATTTTATTATATATACGTATGCTCAGACCCATAAAAGATTTATAAACTTTTTGGAGGCGAAAACTTGGAGTAACAATCTTTCTTATCTTTATTTTTGTTCCTATCGTATGACTGTCACTATGTTCACTATGACAACGTATATTTTGTCGGACAAAGAGAATATTATAGTATATAAATTGGGAAGCAAATGTAAGAATACCTGTATCTTTGAAAACATCTCGCGCTAAATGGAAATATATCTAGGACTTGAGTATGACACATCTGAAATGGTTGACGTAACTCTAACTGCAAGTACAAGTACAGGTACATAGTATGTATATTGAAATCTCTAAATTATTAATGTGATGTAATATAACACAAGCTCAAAGGCTAAGGTTGTGAAGTGGAAAGTGGGGACCTAAGTGCCTTAATGGGAGAAATACATAGTCTTAATATTACCCAGGTTCCCTCTGTGTGCGGGATACAGCATAAAGCTATAAGGACTCTTTCAATCCAAATTGTGTCTCCTGACATAATCGCGTTCAAAAAACAAGCTTTTCATCTTTTATAATATAATAATTACAGATTCTCCCCTTCAGCAAAACTAATAAGATTAATATTTATCCTGAACAAAGATCAATAGAAGCACTCACGTTCTAGGCCTCTTCCTGGCTGGCAGCGAGCACGCCCCCGAAGGGCCCGGCTCGTGGTAGGCGGGCGGCGACTTGCGGCGGAGGTCGTACGGGCTGTGGTGGCCGGCTGTAGTTGCGGCGGCGGCGGCGGGCACGGGCGGCGAACCCCCGCCCCCTGCGCCGCTCCCGCTGGGCCCCGCGCACGCGGTCGCCGCCATCGCGCCGCCCGTCACGTTGTTGGGACACGGCACCGACTCACATGGCTCGCCTGGAAATTGACAGCTTGTTTTATTTGTACTGATCACAGATCCATATTTAGATATACATATATTAATATACGTCATATGTCTATCTATAATACAAACATGTACCTAGTATGTTAAATGTATATGAAAGTAAGTTTTGTGTTGAGTGATGAAATTCAACACCACACTCTACCTTGTTACCACAGCAAGTAAATGAATGAAATATTTAATATTTGTTGGAGTGGGCCTGCACCGACTGGCCTTGAATTAAACTTAAATATATTTACAAATGTGGCCTGATTCTAATTTACTACAAAGAAACAAATATATAATATTGAAAAGTTAATTTATATAATTTGCTTAGTAACAATTAACTTGTAAGCTTTTACAAAAATGAAACAGATATAAATAAAATTGAAATAAAATTAAAAACTTCTTTCATTTTAACTGTATCCCATCACCAGAAACTAACCAAACTTTGATTAGACTACCTTTGACCCAATTAAAAAAAAAATTAAATAAATTATTTACTAAAGAAATATTTATAGGTCCAGTCTGTTAATCCTAATAAATTATTGGGTTTGTTTATTATCTTATTAGATTTATGCAGTCAGGGTTTTCTCTATATAAAATAATGTTGTGACAAATGTAAAGATACAAGGGCTTATTTGTTCTTAAAATAAAATTGATACCATATATATACAGGTACCATACCAGAATATTAGAATTTATAAAAAAAATATGTAGCTATGGCTCTTGCTATGAAGTCCTAGAAATAATGTAAGAGCAGCAAAAATTTGTAAACGAAATATCCCTATAAAGATGGTAACTACAAAAAAATAAGTTGTAATAACCATATAGTAATTTTGAGGAGAACTTTAAATATTTATCAAAATATTATTTAATAAATAGTTATTATTCAGTATCAAGTTTATATTTATAAATTAGAGTATGTAGATTGTTTACCATAACAACTTTTTAACATATTACATAAATAAACTTCTGAATTGATAAACTGTTATAAATTTGACATTTTATCATATCTAATCCAAGTATTCAACATATATTATAAAAAAATCAGTTTTGCTTTTTAATAATTACAAAGATTTATTCAGAAACTTTCTAATTGCAAAATTAAATAATCATACAAAATGAAGGTGACCCAAATTCTTTAAACAAATATTTTTTTTATAATATTTTGATTTGTGTCAGTTGGAATAGTTCTTTCTAAATAATAAACAATAAAATTTAATCTAAGATTACACCTAGCTATTTTACCTTAGACAAAATTTTGATTAGCTTCCAAAGATCTGACCTATTTAAGATGTACTGTTTTAAAAGAACGATATATAAAATAATATTTTCCAATTACATGCTATTTTATTTTTATATATTACTTTTATGCATAAGCATTAAAATCTAAAACTAACACTTTTGATTCTGATAATATTTACAGTAATTAATATTAGTGAATCTATCAATATAAGTTGTTTACGATGTAAGCATGTTGTACAATATTTAATATTTAATAAATATTTGAACTTGGACCATGAGAGTACTGCCATGTGAATGTCAATATCATTGTGCAGATAGTAAGGATTAATAGCTAAAAGTCTCAAACATCTTAAGAGCTTTATTGCTTAGCTGATGGATTAAGAACTTAATGTAGACAGCAGTATTGCTTGAAACTTTGCAATTTATGAGGTTCTTTACTCTGGAGCTCCAAGCTGTCAGTAGTTTCAACCCCACCCCAACCAAAAGTGTTTTTTTTTACATTTAATTGTACTTTTGTACTTTTTTATTTAGGTATAACTAAAAAGGTAAAATTGTCATATGCATATAAAAGTATTACATAGAAATGAATATGAATGATACTATATATTATCTCTAAAAAATAAATAAAGTTATACATAATATTTTTCATATAATAAAGTATGAAATCATGTATTATTTATTTATTTATGATACATTACAATTATCCAAAACAAATATAAGACACACTACTCACTATTTAATTTTTATAATCCATTAACATCCAATAGTAAATGAATATATTTATGGCACAGGTGAAAGAGTTTCTTATTGAAAGTCAATAACAAAAATTCTAAACAATCTTATATTATAACAAGACAAAAATTATATCAGTTTTCAATCCACCACTTAGAATTAATAAGTTAACATAAGTATTTAAGTAAGTAAGTATTAAGTATTTTACACTAACTCTTTATGGTTATATAAATCTTTTATTGTAGATGATCTTAGAAAATATCTATACTAACACTAATTAACATAATTATATAAAAAAATTAAACATTCTTTATATCTCGAAAAATCTTTTGTTTACATTTTGTATGGCATACTGTAAAACAGTAACAATCATCTTGTTATCGAAATTGAATACTCTTAAAGTAAATATATATATTTATGTAGAATATTAATTATATATAGTTGTATTGTATACTTAAAATATTTATATCCTATCTTTTTCAAACAGCTGTTTCGTCATACTGTAAAAAAATGTCTTCATCTTCCAAATCAATACTCATATTGCGCAAAATGTCACAGAAATGCGCTATTCATAAATATCGATATGCAAGAATCGAAAATTCACAAAGCATATGCATACAATTAAATACAAGATGAACAATGATAGGCGAAACATTTATTTCTAGGCCTAAACGAATTTATATCGATATGCATACAACCGTATACAACATGAGTAGCTAATATTTACGAATGATACAGATATTTATACGGAGTTTTCGCTTAAATAATATAGTACTGTAATGAAAATGTCTGTAATAAGCCATTTGTAACACTTGGGATACAACAGCAGACGACCCGGATAACTTACTCGACTGTGTCCTGGAAGGCAGCGGTATCCGATGTCCACCTTTTCTTCGCGATCTACGGACGTAAGAACGCGAAGATGAAAACGAGGCACTAGGCATAATTTCTTTTTCTTTTTATTTTCACTAGAATTCAGTCTAAACAAAGGAGACACCCGCACCAACACCGTCGGCCATTTTCTGTTTAGAATAGATTGGGGAACCGAAACAGGAAATCAAATTTGTACCACATCAGTCACCGCAACGCAATTATCTTATTAATTCACTTATATAACACTAACCACTGATATTAAATATACTATCTGTTAACTTATAAAAACCTTAATTAACAAATTATAGTAAAAATTTGCACTACCCTAAAACGAAGGGCGAATCTCTGTAAGAAAAATATGGCGGATTTCTGATTTAACATGGCGGGGGCGATACTAACGCCACCTAACAAAAAACAATGTTTTTTTTTATTTAATGCGTTCGAAATAAAACGTTATTGTGCTCGTTTGGTTGGTACGGTACTACTTAGTAATGTTCCATTAACGATTTTTGTACGATTTTGACACCTAAGTAGTTGTAATTTCTTCTTATTTTTAAATTTACCAGTAGGTATGTACGGTATGATTATTAATTAACATTAATCTCATTTTATCTTTAACTATATTTTATATAAATATTTATATTAAATTAGTCTGGCACGGTACAGTATTTATATAAATATATTTGATTAAAAAAATTCTTTAGTGTAATTTTATCCAATAGAATATTTACAAAACAATACGTGTATTTCGTATGTTTACAGAAATGTAAGTTTATAAACGTAACTCCATAATTTAATGTAAATGTCATTGTCCATTGTCAAATTATAAAATATGCCAATTGTCAAAACTCTTGTATTATGCATTTAAGAATTGACTTATGGTTATTTAAACAAAATATAAAAGTAATAGTAAATTATTTTAAAAATGGGCTTATATAACTTAACTGAACAACATAGTTGTTTATTTTCCATATTGACGTGTGTATTTTTGACATTCTCATTCGTTGGTAGTTTATATATATGGAGATCTAATTTAAGCAGGCAAGTATCTAAATCATACAAAAATTACTTGTTTATTTATTTTAATATATTTATTGTTCTAGGATCTCAACCCCTTTTGCGTTGCCTTAAAACCTAAAATCACGTTTGTTCTCCTTTCCGTGGGAATATTAGAAAATTTTTTCAGTTATTTTTTTCTTACATTCCTCAAGCAACATACGTACATCTAATTGATGGACTGATGGTAAAAGGCCGAAATTCATCATATACATATGATTTAGATACGACGATTATTATTATAATTATAGATATAACACTTATTGCAGGGACCACCCAAGTACAATTAAGAGAAGATTTTTCAGCGTGATTTGTATGATGTTAGTAGCACCTATGTTTACATATGCACTTGTCGAAGAAGAATCTTTGCACAATGGAAATATATATGACTATATGGGCCTAAGAAAACCAGGCATGTTAGCAGCACTAATAGTTCCCTTACTTCTGACTGCCATTTTATTTTTGGGGCCATTGACAATACATTTTTTTGCGGGGACATGGAAATTATATTCAGGTATACATAAAACAATTACAATTGAATCAGATTAATTTATTGTTTACAAAAATATGTAAGTTAGTTTTAGTTACTTTTTTTATATGTTGAACCTATATGGGTTCTCAATGCAATAATTCAGTGATTAACACATTTACTTATAATAGTTTTTAAATACATTTATTAAAATATTTAATTGAAAAACTATCTTTCAAATTATAACTATACAGGTATTTCATATATGCCTTTTTCCTAATCAAAATATACTTTCTTAGTAGAATTTAAAGACATAGGGACACCTTTTAATCCTAATAGGATGGCAGTAATGAAGTGGGAGGAAGATATAAGTGACCTCTGTGCTTGAGCACTGTAACCAATGTTTTTTATGGCTTCAGAGATCATTATCACATTTTTGACTTTTTAATTTGACTAGTAAATGTTTTTATTTGTTAATGTTCAAAACTAAATAATGGAATTAAACTTAGGCTTAAACCCCTATACTCCTAAAAGAAAGTTATCCTAAAAAAATTTACAACTATGTTGAGGACACACATAGTTTGTAAGTAACACATATATTTTTTCTTATAACTATGAATTACTTATGAATTTTAAAATTTTTCAGACCCATACTATTGGTTTTCTAACTGGGTAAATTTAGTGTGGTTGCGTAATCACATAATGGCTCCTTTGAGTGAAGAATGGGTGTTTAGGTCATGTATGATGCCACTTCTATTACAATGTCTTGATCCATTTAAAGCTGTGTTTATTGGACCATTCCTCTTTGGAGTTGGTGAGTATGTCTTTTTTACTTGGTTTTATACTGTTTTAATTTGAGTTATTTTTGTATATCTTTACACTTCAATTTATATAAATATTTCATATACTCAAATGGGGACTGAATCCACAACTAGTCGCAATAACAGTCATACTGTGCCCCTGTGCCACAACTGGCCTCTGATTTTAATATTTTGATTAAGATATATTAATGAATAAGATATATTAATAATATTTTGATTAAGATATATAATAATGAAAGAATGTAATGCAGGATAGCTGCCAGCTAATGTTTATAGATTGTACCATTGATTTTGAAAAGAGCGACTGTTGGGTTTCTTGCCAGCTCTTCTCAGCAGAACTGCCTTCCGAACTGGTGGTAGCTTTTTGTTCATATGTTCATTCGACGATTCAAAAGTGCTTTTAATAATTGCCTATTTGAATAAAGAATATTTTAAATTTGAATTTTGAATTGAATTTGAATTAAATTTCTATTTTCAGCTCATTTTCATCATGTATATGAGCTTTTGAATTCTGGCCGTTCACTTAAATCTGCTTTATGTATAACAGGTATAATTTTTTATCGTTATTAATTTAGCTTTAAATATTTTTTTTTATAAACAGTAATATTCATATTTTTATTTTAGGGTTTCAATTTTCATATACTACATTGTTTGGTGCCTATTCAGCATTTTTATTTTTAAGGACAGGTATGCGTTTTTTCATTTTTAACAATCTTCATATTGTGAGCAGTTGCACAGTGCCTGACTGTATACACTTTGATTTCACTTGTGGAAATGAATTATTCTCATTTCCTTGCTCTGGTAACGAGTCAAATCACGGCATTGACTTCCGCCGCTTAACATACAATACCTTAAAGATTGAGAAAAGAGTGTCTAAACTAGTTTTCATCTAGCTAACCTGCTATGTGTGGGGTTTACCATAAAGAAGGAAAAAATATGTTGAGTTGTGAATAATTTTAATAATTATATTTACAGGGCACTTCTTCTCACCTCTGGTTGCCCACATATTTTGCAATCATCTCGGTTTTCCTAACTTCTTCGCCGCATTCGAGTTCCCACTTTACCCGCGTATCGTTATTTTAACTAATTTTGTATTAGGTTTAGTCTTGTGGTGTTATTTGCTTGTGCCGCTGACGGATCCTTATATTTACGACAACAGGCTACAATTGTTAACTTAAAACGAAAGGCCTATTAAACAAACTTATTAAACTATTAAGGAAATAAACTTATTTTATTTGTATTTTCTATACTAATTTATAAGGTTGTGTAAAAAGTAAGTTTTACATAGTCATATTATTTGTTAGAAGTTTATAACATAGTAAGTGCTAACATAGTATTTTTCATGTCAATTTAATTTTAATTATATATATAACTATTGATATCTTTGTATTACACTATCAATAATAATGCCCTATTTTATGGAAGTTTAAATATTTTTATTTTGAAGAAAACATTTTTATTTTATATGAAAGTGCCTTTTTTGATATTCAATAAAGTAGTTTTTTTTATTATTTATGCAATGTTAGATTTTTGGTAGAGTTAGTAAAGATATACTCCAAAATCCACTATAAATTAGATTGATTTAAAAATATGAAACAGCTTTCATCACATTAATCAAAATGGTTTCTTGGTTCTTTATAAGTTTAATACATAATTTCTCAGTCAACTTGTAATTCTGCTAAATTTATAATAAATGTGAAAATTTTAGACTATGGATGTCTGTTTCACGCAAAAACTACTCAATGAATTTAGACTAAAACTTTATATTGGATTAACAAATTATGCAAAGATACAATTTATGTAAAGATTTTGTATACCAATAACTTTAAGCGGGCGAAGCCGCGTGTAGATCGCTAGCAAATGTTATTACATAAGAAATATAAGCAAAACAGACAAATAGTAGAATATTATTGTAAAGGTAATATTAACAAAATACATAATAAAATATGATTAATGGCCATTTTGTACTTACGACACATAAAAGCAAAAGAAAAACATCTTTAATATTTATGTTAAGCATAATGAAATAATAAAGTAATAGTAAAATAATTAATAATGATTATGTAATAATTTAGTCAAATCATTGTTCAATTTTAGGTTACCAGGGTTTGTTTATTTAATATGTACAGTACGGTCAGCGAGTTGTGGCCGCTCTGAAGTTAGCTCTTTTGATTATTTTCAACATTGTGAACAATGCGCAGAAGATTTTAAAGCCTTATTTCGGTTACTCGTCGACCGTTCTGTATGCATCACTTTATTTGTAACAATTGCACATTCATATCAAACTGAAAGATATTATGTTAAGTGCTTTTTTAATTGACTGTGCTTTACCATTTTTATTTTTGGTGCAAAACGATGATTTGTAATAGCATATAGTTTCTATTATGTGCCATAATAGGAGGACAGAAGGATAGACACATTTTTTAAATTTTAATATTAGCTTTCTATGTCATAAATGTACAGTAATGTACTGTGGTAGTACATTGTTATATGTGTAAGTGTAGGTTCTGAAATGAGTCTTCCGTAATTGGCATTTGGCATCGTGATTTATATTAAGCGTTTTGGATTTCCCGATTCAATACTTCGGTATTGAAGTCATTTTAAAAAAGAAAAGAAAATGTTCACCTATAGCTAATATGGTTTTAATAAACTGGTCATATTTTGTGATGTAAGCTAAATAAACAATATGTGGTGTGATGCTTTCGTATTCGTACGCCTCATCAATTTTAGCCGCTCTGAAGTTAGCTGTTGGTTTTTTACACTTGTTACTGTCTTCTTGAGTGCAAAAGTTTAGAAAGGATAAGGCTCATAAGTCAGGCTCGCTACCGCTCGTCGAATGTACTTTACAATCTGTTAATTATAGTGTTTTGTCTGACTAGTCAATTCATGTATGTATAAAAAACTATAAGATATAGGTACCTAAGTATTTTCGTAGATTATAGAAATTTAGTCACCTAGGTTAAGGTTAAAAAGTCCTATTAATTAATAAACTAACAACACTAAACTTAATTTAGGCTAAGTGTATAGTCTTATTTCATTCTTCTATTTATCGCACAAACGTCATCTTGCACAAATTATCGAAATTTTAATTAAATAATTATATATTTTTTACTTCACTATATATTTTTTGCAACATTGCATTGTATGTAATGATGACGTTTTAAATCGTATAAAATCAATTACAGAAATATAATAAATATAATAAAATAAATAATATAATAAAAGATACAAATGTCAACTAAGTATTTCATAGTCAAGAAACGGACGTATGAATCGTTTTAAACAGAAGTTTTTAGTTCCTTTAGAAATGTAGTATTTTAGTCGTGTTATATCTTTAGTATTCAAATTATTGAATTTTTATCAATATTTAAATTAAGTATTTTTTGCGCTCATATTCAAATACCTCTAAGAAATAACCTTTTTATAATAATATTTTTATAAGCAATTTCAGTCAATAAATTTTTAATACATATATATTTTTTATTATAGACAATAAAGTACACAATAATAATGGAAGCCTTCGTGGCACAGAGACACAAGCGTGTAACTGTAACGCGACGGTTGTGGGTTCGATTATATTATCCATATTTTCATTTCCTCACTCTGATACCAAAGCAAAAGCGCAGCATTCCGCCACTCAGCACGCAATGCCTCGAAAATTCAGCGGAAAGTGGGACACGGAGTTTTTTAACACTAGGTTCCTTTTACCTTGCTGCAAAAAGAGGCGTAATAGCGTGAGGCAGAAAAAAAGTACGCAATAATATGTCCCAAATATATATTTTATTTTTGATTCACATATAATAACTCTTTATATTACAAAGTTAAGACACACATAGCTTAAACTGCTACAATACAACAAAATTGATATAAATTTAAATTTAGAACGTTAATGGATAGTATAATGATTTCATAATATGTATATTTAGTTTACCCTAAACACGTAAATATGTATTTTACCCAGCTTGTATTTTTACCCACTTTGGCTGTATTTGTTGACTTTAAATCTTTTAAATATTTTTATATAATGTAACCATTTCGACTAAAATGAAATGACAAGATCATAGAAAAGTTTTATGTCAACTAACAACCAATATAACACATTGATATCGTTATTAGTAATATTAACCTATTCTTAACATTCTTATATATTTTAACAATTAAAGATAAATTTTGATGTGGGCAACAATTTAAGTCCTAATTCTAGTACAATAATAATACATTTTTATATATATGCAACACCGATTTACATAACAAAAATAATTTACTACCTATATATGTATATGTAACTACTAAATCTAAAACTACTTTCAGTCATAACTAGGTGAACATAGTTTTAAACAGATATTATTCAAAAGTATAATATTTTTAAACTCTGAATGAGCTCGTAAACCATATCAGTCTTATTTAAATATGTGATTACGAAAGATTTCATAATTTTTTTTATTGTTTCAACGAAATCAAAAAAAATAAATAATTTGGTTTGAGCAAATTCTTATTTTGAAAAACAATAAATACTTTTGTATCAGATCATTTTTAACAATATTTAAAATTGAGCGAGAACTGAGTATAAGATTATTTTTGGACCACTCGTGTACCATTTAAAAGATACTTATTTTGAACACAAGTAAGTTAAGGATTTTTTTTAATCTTATATCAATATTAATAATATCATTTGAATAGAATTATCATTGTATTTTGAATTTACATTTTCACAAAATTAAAACGAAATTATGGTTAGTGTATATTAAAATTCACTAAACACTAACTGATATAATGGTTTTGTTTTAATTGAAATATATTATATTAATACCTAGATAATATCTTGGTTTAAATTAACATAGTCAGAGCTGCTTCTAAGATGACAAAAAATCGTTAGGTACAATATTGGCTTTTAATCTATAAGGAGTGAGCTGGTCACTCATGTTAGATTGAAAGCCAATAGTAAAAAAGTGGAACTTTAAAAGCAAAACATTTCCAAAGTACAAACTTTGATTAGTGTTTTTAACTAAGCTTGTGATTTGAATACATAATTTGATTGTTGTATCTGTACGGTATACATTTAACTTTCCTTGGATCAAGGTTGACGTAAATGACGTTTCACTCTTTTCAGGAAATAAAAAAAATCTTTAGCTTTATGTAATCTAGGATAAAAGTGCACTCTGTTTTGGCAGAAATGCAGATTGAGTGACAATATAGAGTAAAACAATATTTGTGAGCGAAGTCTCTAAAAAAATGTCAAATGTCAATATTTTCCAAAACCAAATATCGCAAATTAACCCACAATAATTTCTCTACAATGAACAATCTGTATACAGTTGGCTGTTTTTAAAAAATACAATAATGACTATATTTTACATTTGACAATCATACCAAGTAGAACACACCCCAGATGCCAGCATCACGGCAGGCGGCTGGGCGAGTGGTGTAGGGCGGGCGGCGCGGGGGGCGCGGGTGCGGCGTCCAGATCGCAGGCGGACAGCAGGCGCACCAGCTCGTCGGGGGAGGGCCCGCCGTCCGGCACTGGAGAGTCTTCGCCTTCGCCTGGGGACGAAATTCGCATTGGTTATGCGCGCCGAAATGTTTTATACCAATATATTTGAACGTAGCGGAATTTGAACCAGTTCTTCTGTTACAAATTATTTTTATACGTTTTTCTAAATAAGTATTTTTCTTTCCTAAGTGTGAAATAACACTTAAAAAAATGTTTTAAACCGCCACTAAAACCTCAAAACAAAAGGCCACCACTTCCATATAACTTAGCACTATCAATAAGCACGTTGTGACATTGGCAGGTTTACACATGGGCAGCGCCAGGTCTTATCACTATAATAAACTGGCTGGGCACGTTATAGGCACTGGCTTGGCAGGCTTATTAATACGGGCTTATTAATCTTAGGCTCCACATTTGGTTACACAGTATAGTACGGTCGAGTACTAGTCGTAGCCGCTCAAAAGTTAACTGTAAATGGCTGCGCAGATTTAATCTTACATTTTTAATGACTTTTTATATTTATTTTATTTTGAGTTCGTTTGTGGCCCAGGGGCACAAAGTGTGACTGTAAACATGACTGGTTGTGGAAATAAAATATTTATTTAAATTAATATGTCTTCACTAAATATTTCAATTTCTTCGCTCTGATATCGAGACAAAGAGCGACGTTGAGTCCGCCACTCAACACGCATTGGAAGAAAGAATTCGGCGTAAAGTGAGAAACAGAGTGCCTTAACACTAGGTTCCTTCTGCCTACCCTGCTGTGTGGGATACAGCGTGAAGCTGATTTTATTTATTTTATTATTTTCTTTTCACATGTACAATGAGCAAAAGTTCAGACCCAACTTCAGGGTTCAACAAAAAACTCACCACTACCATTTCCAGCTAACTTAGCCTTATCAATAGGCTCGCTACCGTTTGCCACGTTTGGAGGCTTGGCAGCTTTATCAATAGGAGCTGTTAGGTCCCACATCTGGGCAGCTCCAGAACGGTGTCCGCACAGCAGCAAGCGCCGCGGGCGGAGAGCTCCTTCGCACTCGGCCACCATGAAACATGATACTGCTGAACCGTCCACGGAACGGATTGTGCATACCCTGGCGATATTATAATAACATTGGATAAACTTGGACGGATGCATTGCAACAACTTAAACGGCTTGCAAAAGGTTAAAATTTTTATAAAAATATTATTCTATCATTGGTGTGAAATAAAATTTTAAAAATCCTAGAACTTTGACCGATACGAGCGATATTTTATACTTACTTATTAAAATTTAAAACATTTTGCAAGAGTGTTTTTGTTTAATTAGTGCTCTCAAAATACTTTTCACCCGTAGACATTCATATAAACCCGTTAAAATACATCAATCAGTATAGAAAATCTGAATTACGTTTAATAGAAAAATTTTAGGCAAATTGAAACGAAAACAAGCAAAAATAATTTTAACAAACAAAAAAAAAATAAGAACTTGAATATTAAATGTCTGTTCTTCACAAAGTTACCCAGATTATCTGTAGTCGTATTTGTATATTATTTAACGCTTTGGCTTATAAGTTTTCAAAATTCAATAATTTTATCGACATATTTTTTTTAAAAACCTGAACGTAATGAAATTTAGATAATATTTTTTTTTTATAATTATACTACCAAATAAAAACAAAGACTGTGGATATTGATATATAAGCTGTTAAATTTAAATAAATATGTAATAAATACCTTTTTCCATTTGATGCGAGACGTACGTATAATGTATCCGTATCGGGTACAACTTTTTGAATAAATATTTGCTCCTCATCTTGTTCTCCATATGGACCTGATAATAAATAATTATTATTTGACTTTTGAAACACATAAATACTTAAATAAAGTAAGGCCGTCGTGATTGCAAACGTGACAAATATATTATTTTCATTTTTTGTTGCTCGTTGAGTTTCGCCAATAGCAGGCAATGTCCAGAAAATTCAGTTGCGCAGAGGGAGATTTGTATTAAGACACTATATGTTTATACTAGCTTCTCTTTAATTACCGTTCTATATAGGGTTATACTCTACTATAATATGCATGAGTAATGAGCATGAGGCTAAAATTAATTAACTTAAGGAACAAAACATCACAACCTACCACAATCATTATGAGCTTGAGCAGTAGGAGCTTCTAAGGCCAATACTTTGAAAGCAGCCTTCGGCGTGGTCCCTGGCTGAGTGGATATCATACCCCTGAAACGAGTCACTCTCCACGACCTCACGTGGTTGTATTCACTGCATACCGATATTAAATAATTTTCCGATAGGGATACCTGAAAGATTTTTTTATGATATCTTTAGTAGGTAATCATTTTCCAATCTAAAAAGATTTTTTTTGATAACATTTATTCGTTAACGATTATCATTTACAAACACAAATAAACATATTTATTTTATCGAATATCCTACCTTTGTAATAGGACTCTGGTGAACAGTAAAGGTTTGGAACAACTGCGGTCCATGACCAACGGTTTCTGGATGCTGTACAATCACACGCACCGATCCGTAACGGGTGCCGTAAGCTATCTCTATCCAATTACCGCATAAATCTAAAACAAGACAAAACGAACACGTAAGAGATAAAAGGCTAAATTAAAACTAAATTGTTATAATTAATGATGATGATTTACCTACACTTCTAATAATCTTATATTACTAATATTATAAATGTGAAAGTATGTGAGGGTGTTTGTTCCACTTTCACAGAAAACCTTCTGAACAAATTTAAATTTTTACATGTATGTTCTATAATTGTGTATATTTATCTTTTTTATTCCCGGTCAATTTCCTTCGTGTGTTTTCCATACAACGTGACATTGGCGAAATGAATTGTGCTCAACTGGCACGCTCGAGACTGCAATTCATGTAACCACATTATATATTGCTATAGTATAACGATAACGACGACTAGGACGCTAGGCCCCAAACGCGGTTTCGCCCGCTTAAACTTTTCTGTATTTCTGTTTTGTTCGAATGATATCAGTACAATTTAACGTTTTAAGTGAACGACTTGTTTCTTATACTTAAACAATAAATTCACTTTTCAATAACGAAAAATATATATAATATTTTAATTAATAAATAATTCAATATCAATTATTTTTTATTATATTAATTATTTAATATAATAAATGATTCTGATATCTACTACAGAGATATCCTATCCTATCCTATATCTTATAAAACAAAGTCGCTTTCGTGTCTGTCTGAACTTTCTAACTCTTCTTCTTCTAAACCACCCAACGGATTTTGATGCGGTTTTCACCATTAGGTCGAGTATTTCTCAGGGAAGGTTTATATATAGTTTATTATTTGTACATTCTTATGTAAGTTAACATAAATAAGATAAATGTGTATAAAGTCCTACCCGTTGATACACTTTCGCGCATGCGCTGCTTTAATGGTAAGTACTACATGAAAATAATGTACTGGAGTATTATTTCTCTTAATAAGATCTACAAAAAAGTCCGCGACAGCATATTCGTATCTTTTAAGGATAACGTGTAGTGATCATATTTCTGTCTAAAAAATAATAATTTCAATATATTTTTTAATGTGAGGGATATTTTTCCATAATGGTATTAATCTTTATCCTTTAAAATACTTTATTATTTTTTAACGTTAAACGAAGATACAATTTGCTTTTTACACTATTTCGAAGCTGCGAATAGTTTTAGAGAAATGCTCTCAGCATATAAATAAGTATATTAGTTACGTTGGCCATTTAATGTAGATCAAAACTGTCTTTTACTGTTTTTCATTTTAATAAGTACTTTAGAAGTTGTTACAATATCAAAAAATCCTTGCTGCGAAACGGCTCGCCACTCGCCATTCGTCCCTCCGCCCCCCGCGACGTTTTGCGTCCGCCGCGCCCGCCTACCTTACACGCATCGGTGGTTCAGTGGTAAAATGCTCGGCCGCCACACGGCCGGCCCAGGTTCGATTTCCGGCCGATGCATTCTATTTAATTTTCCTCACAGGCAGCCACATAGTGCTTGCTTTTCATCAGGGACAGAGTACCCTCTTCCCTACCCAACCGGTGTCGCTGTAAAAGCCGATAGTCAGAGAACCAAGGCCCTGATGTCGTTCGGAGCTACTACTGGCAAAGTAAATTTAGGAGTGATTGCACGTACTTTGGAGTTATCCAATAATTATAATGTATTCCCACGCGACAAAGTTGGTTACATCTTTCGCTTAAATATTTTTGGGTAAGAGAATAGTAGGTAGTCTGTTGTTTATAATACGTGTAACCTCACGAATGTGAGGGCCAAATATGTCTTCCCGCTTAAATTAGTAACTTTTAATTGTTGTTGTNGCAAACCTACATTATATGAATAATTTAGTAGTTAAAGCGGGCGAAGCCGCGGGGGGTAGCTACTTTAATATATATCACTTACTCGTTTTTGGTGTAAGATACACTGATATGGCTGAGATTGGTTCTTGATTAGGATCCTTGTATAATTGTGTCACCAAGAGGTCATTGTCTTTCATCCTTAGTGGAAACTTTTGCATATCTAAAACAACAATCAAGATTGTTACTTGTCTGTCACATTACTTTTTTATTTACAGTAAGCGAAGGATTGATTGTATAATAATAATAAAATAATAATGTATATACTATATGTATAACATAAAACACGGAATATTCGAAATAAAAAGTTACACAAAAACCATAAAATAACTCAAAAATTAAAATACAAATAATAATTTTGGTAAAATATGTAAAGAAACGTTACTTATTTAATAAAGAGAAAAAAGAGAACATAGCCTGTAATGGTTTGGGTTGCTATCCTCATAACTCCCCTACTGTAGGGATTAGACACAAAAAAGTTGGTATATCGCTACTTCAGATAAAAAAACAGTACAGTTATGGTAAAAACAGTTTACCAGTGCAGCTTTCCTGATTATCCAAGTTTTTGTAACCATACATCAACATCTTTTGCATACCTATATAATTGATAGCGCCAGTAGCAGTCCCCAACAAGAGGAAGGAGCCCGCCGTGTCGTAGGTGGTAAGGTGCGCTACGTCCTGCGTTTGCCAGTGCTGCGTGCTGGTGTGCCACACGCCCGCCTTGCTCCTGCTGCCGGCGCCGCTGAGCGCCACCAGCTGCGGGCCCACGAACAAGAGGTGTTCCACGCGGACGCCCAGGTTGAATGTTCCTGGTGGATTATCATTGATTTTTAGCTTTATGTTGTAGAGTAAACAGTTGCCGATGCCCAATTTTAGTAGAACCTTTGTATAATGTGAATTGTATAATAATAAAATAATATGAATTATAAAAGTAATCTAAAAAAAGTAATTTAAAATGGACGCTTTGTAAGAGGTGCGAGTTTGATTGCCTTTAAAACTATATACCCTTTTAAAATATAATATTTAGCTCACCTATTAATGTTCGTCGAACAGGTTCAGTATGCGTAGAGAATGCCCACAATCTAACAAGCGGTCCACTCGCTATGCCGAGCATTACGTCAGTTCCCGAAGTATTGTTTCCGCTCGACGTCGCTCCGCCGCCCGTCTTAGCGTTTAAAGCTATTCTTTCTATCACAGAATCCTGAACTGGTGATTGGAAAACTACGTACCATCCACAAGAATCTGTTAACCTGAAAAAATATATATAGTTACAAATATTTTGTATTATGTTTTCTTTCACGTATATTTCGTATACTGTCTAGTAAGAAAGTAAATTGACATAAAATAGTCAGTGAATTTTACTTTAGAGTTTAATTTTAAGGGAAAAAATAACAAAGTAAGAAAATTTCTCAATCACGTTTTCTCTGTCTACCCTGCATGAATTTAAACTCTATTCACGAAGGCATGGGATAAAAGTTTATCACATAGGTACACAACTAAACCTGCATAAAAGTAAATTCTAAGTTGCAAAAAGTGACAACAAAATTCGATATAATACTATTATTTAACTTCATAAGCCAGTTTACTCCTAATTTTATGGAGTGATTCTCAAAAAATATCAATTGTTGCTGAATATTCGTTTTTTAAGCGACACAAACGAGAGACTGGCGAATTAGAGCCCAACGCGTTTCTGCGAATTGGGGGCTGGAAAAGTGTTTCGCGATTTCTAGGGCATTTATAGGTAACTTTAAACTTAAACAACTGTAACAGGTTAGGACAATCATACTGATAGTTCATTAATGTGTGAAGGAAATAAATTAATTTTTAACAAAAACAAAAACCGACTTCTAACAACGAACTAAAAAGTGAAAAATAATTATACAAAGATTTTATAATTATGAAGTCGGTGTCAAGCTAATGCTACAACACCTTTACTACAATATCTAATTACTAAGTCTGTTTGTTTTACTTGGCACCGACTTCAAAATTATAAAATCTTTGTATAATTATTTTTCACTTTTTAGTTCGTTGTTAGAAGTCGGTTTTTGTTTTTGTTAAAAATTAATTTATTTTACGATTTTTAGTGATGGGTAGATCTTAAAATGATGCTTCTTAAACGAGTGGTGATGGTGGTGGTAGTGGTTGTCAACGAGTGGTTGTGGTTGTCCTAAGTAAAACTTTATTTAATTAGGTATTATTTTTGTGCAAAGTTACATTTTGGTATATTGACAAGAAAATACATAAAATGTATTCGGGCGAATGAAGAATCTCCCTTTTTTGAAGTTGGTTGAAAATGAGAACATCCTCTTTTTTGAGGTTGGTTGAAAAGAAATGCAACGATCAGGAATCTCACCTCTGACATCAATTTAAAAAGTTTTTGCTTGTAACTATTACAGTATAATCAATTTTTTACCAAAAAAAACAAACTTTCTAAATTTTCACCGGATCCCATAATCGGAACCTAACCAAACTTTCACTAAATTATCCTTGAAGTATATCCTTTCAAATAAAAAAAGAATCATCAAAATCGGTTTGCGCGACATTGAGTTATTCGTCTATTTGTCGCGCACATACCTAATGCAAATTTAAGACTTATGTGATTTTCTCATAGATACCATTGTCAGACATGGATAAAAAAAAATGGGACCATTCGGGAAGCCTCACCTTTCAATCAAAAAAAAAATTATCAAAATCGGTTCACCCAGTCAAAAGTTATGAGGTAACAAACATAAAAAAAAAAAAAAAAAAAAAAAAAAAAAAAAAAAAAAAAAATACAGTCGAATTGATAACCTTCTTCTTTTTGAAGTCGGTTAAAAATATATCTACTATGTCCCTTCTTTCGAGTAACGATTGAATTTTAAAATACTGCAATCTATCCTTATAAGAAGGTTTGCTTTCTGAGATCCCTCGGAATTTCGCCAAATGCCATAGAAATCTTTTCTGAATTCGCTCGATGCGCAACAAACTAGTTGAATAATGAGTTCTCCAAACAGTGCTATTATATTCAAGGATGCTGCGGACGTGACTATTGTCACGCTTATAAAGCATTATTATAAAGCAATAATGTTTATAAAGCATTATCTTAGTTTTCGCTTGTGTAAACATTTTGCAGTTTCTCATAATAAATCCAAGTAAGCGTGTAGCTTTCTTCGTAATTTCGAAAATATGATGATCAAATGTAAGTGGAGTCAAAAACTACACCAAGATCTTTAACTGTGTCTACTTTTATTAAAGGTACTCCGTTAACATAGCAATCACATTTAATAGTATTAAGTTTCATGGTGAAAGTCATATGAAAACCTTTATTAACATTTATCAACATGCCATTTTCTTTACGCCAATTCACCAGTCCATCCAAATCCACTGTGCAGTAGAGCCACGTCTTCGATAGCATCCACGACTTTTAGGAATTTTAAATCATCAGCGTACATGGACGGGGTACAGTGGGAAAACATTGCCGGCAAATCGTTGATAAATATCTTGAATAAAAACGATCCTAAGTGGGAGCCTTGTGGGACACCAGATCGAATTTTATGTAACGATGACTGATAACCTGAAATCACGACATATAATTTTCTATTTTCTGTGTATGATAGAAGCCACTGCAATAGTTTTCCCGTATACCCATACCCATACAGCTTTTGATTCAAGATTTCGTGAGGTACCAAGTCATGCCTTACTAAAATCACTATAGATGACTTCAGTTTGATGACCGGCGTCCACAGATTTTTGAATGATATCTGTAAACTCCACCAAACTGGTGCACGTAGACCAGGACTTAATATCTGTTGAGCATCACTTATCAGAGGCTTAAAATTAAAGAGGCTAAAAAAATGGTTGCTTAGCAACGACGGTTATTATTAACATGGCGGAATAAATTGCATGTCAAATTAATAAGTATTTTAATATATTGGTATATATCAAAAATATTACAAATATGAGAAAAAAAGTATTCTATGTTCATCCTGAGACCCTGAAGTATCTCTATATGAGTAGTTTACCACAATTCAATTAGCGATTTGGCCCTGATTGCGTAAAAGACAGACAGACAGACAGACAGACAGAGTTACTTTCGAATTTATAATATAGGTATGGATAATCTCGTTCTCAATTCTACGTACTAAGCAGTCGCTTATACAATGATGTTAATAAAATTATCAACATTGACCCTTTGCCTTCTATGAAATGTAAAGCAGTTATGAATGCTGCAGAAGTTGTCCTACTTGGATACGAAGAATCTTCTTCGTAGCTAAGTGATATTCATGACACGTACATACATACGCGCGCATAAACACACACACAGAAACACACAAACACACACACATTTAACACGTAGTAATAATATAGAATCTAATCGTATTTCTTTTTTTCTTAAAATTTTCTTATATCGCTTTATTTTTGCTTATGTCAACATAATAATATGTAATTGACGAGTATTTTCACGTTTGTCATCGAAATAGTATCTTAAAGGGAAAAAATGCTGGCAGCTGTGACACAGTATACACTAGTACGGCTGCCAACGCTCACCTCTACTAATCCATTGTCTTGTTTTTTCCATAGTTCTAATAAATTAGAGTGTATATGTAACATTTAATTACTGAATAAAGCACTTATTTATTTATTTAATTAATAAAGTTAATTATTAATAAATATATTATAATATATTAATAATATATATAAAATATTTTCTTTACCTGTAGCCAGTTACAAAGTGTGTATATGCTACTGCTATCCAATTATGGTGTGCCTTTATAATTTGAACTTTCATATTTTCTTGCCATGTGTTTACTAAAAATAAATAACAGTTTTAAATAAATAGCTAACTTAAATGAGTATTTTTAAGATATAAATTATGTAAAATACAACAGATTTTACTCACTTTCAGGTGGACGCAAACCTTTGTGACTGTCTGTATTACCTAATGAAGCTGCTCTTGAGTGTCCACGACCACATCGACTGAAATATAAAAATATATTATTTACACTTCTTATTACGAAATATATTCTATAATTTTACCTATTATGAATAAAGGTATAATTTTAATACCGTTCTACTAATCAAAACTAATAAATTCGTATACAATATGAAAATGGTGACTTCTAGTTGTTTGTTTACTTTTAGAACTTTGTCTTGTCTTTATTAATTATCAAATATTATTTCATTACAAAAAAGGAATTATAAATTCAATATAAAAAAGTGAATAAACCTTAATTGGTCTTGGGAAGGTATCCTGCCCACAGTACGTAGATCTAAAGAAGAATTCCTAGAGTGTGTCCTATTAGCTGCCACATCTGTGTTTGATGCCGTGGAATTTTTTCTTGATATACTATTACCATTCCTATTACTACTGCTGTTTGGAAGAGGTCCATTTACTGAAATTAAATATATTATGTAGTATAAACTATAATATTATAATGATGATGATAATATAGACATTATTAATTATCATAAGGCTTTTGCAGTTCAGTGGAAGAACTTCAAAGTCAAAGTCAAAATATTTTTATTCCATAAAAATGCTTAACATTTACTTGGACATGTCATAAAAGTAGAAAAAATAAATAAAACAAAATAACCAAAAAAAAATGTGCAATTTTGACTTGAAAAAAGCCCGTTCAAATGGTTGAGCTCANTTTACAATAAGGAAATGTAAACAAAATTATTTTACTTATATCTAAGACATAAGATATAAGTAACTGTAAAAGAGATCATTGTGGGTTCAATTTCACTAAGTGGAATGATTATATTTAAATTATTGTCATTTTTCTGTTCTGATAAGCGAAGCACAATACTTAGGTTTACTAGTCAATTTGATAAAAAATGTGGGAAACAAAGTATCTTAACACTAGATTGTTTTTCACACTATAAAAGAAAAAACATCAAGTGAACTTTGCAAAAAGATTACTTATTTTTTACATAAATTCCAATTTCAGTTCTTATCACTATTAAAAAAAATCTATTATTAAAAACAACAGAAAATACTTACAAGGTGGAGGTAAATATCCATAAAATAATACATCTCCACAAGATGAATGATTCATCTCATCACAAAGGGCAAGTCTTCTACTTAATGGTGTGATACCAAAGTAATCACATTCATGCCTGAGAGCTCTTATATTTACATTGTTAAGATCTATATCCCTTGTTCTTAGAAAATTTAAAATCAATCCAAATAAATTTGGATCCCTGTCTATGAATATTGCCCCTGTCTCATCCCTGACCGTTGGAATGCGACCACTTAGGAGAGCAGTGAAAAATGTATCCGGGACCCATGTCAGTGTATGCCATGAAGTTGAAAATCTACAAACATATCAATATTTTTGATTAAGATTGTTAATAAATGAGTAACAGTTATCAAGTGTAATAAGAAGAGAAGGAAATACAAAAAGTATAATACAGTAAAATGAAAATCCTACCTTGTACCTCCGATATTTAAGTTAACGATTTCTTGGTAGTTAGACATTTAATATAAGAAGTGACCTATAAAATGTCTATGAGAAAATAATAAAAACTCACACAATTTATGTATATTTTCCAATTTCCAAAATAATACTTATAGTAATTGACAAGCTTCGTAATCAAACAAAAGTCAACCAAGACGTCAAAGTCAAAAGCAGCTGGACAGCAGCTAAACATTTTTTTTCGAGATGTCAAAATATAACATTTTATTCTGTACGCCAGAATAAAGAAAAATAAAGAAATTAATAGGCAAGTAAACTAAAAAATTATTTTGACTGAACTTGAATAAATATTTTTTTGTTTTATTATTAATATACGAAATAAAAAAATAATGTCATTATATTTTAACCAAAGAATTTGAGTAAATGTATTCTGTGATTTTAACAGCTGTCAAAATTTAGAACAGTTGTTATTCTGTAATCTGTAATTAAACTTCAGTCGAACTTCGAAAACACGTAAACTTGAATGATTTCTTACTTGACTTAAATGATTAATTTTATGAAGTTTATCTAAAGAAATAATTGTTTTTTGTTTTATATAAGAAAACACGTCTTTAAGTCTGATATAAAATGATTATTATAATTCACATTTTTACTTATTAATCATGATAGAGCTCTCAGCTAAACTCAATACTGGCACTGTATATTTAGCTGGTGAAGCCTTAGAATGTTGTATCACATTTTGCCATACACCACAGCCTGAACATAGAAACTCTCAAAGTCACAGGTAATTGATTCCCACCTAATAAATTTAAGTTCTTGTTAGTACTAGAACAACAATGTTGAGATCATATAAATTATAATTTTTATATGGACAGTGTATTAGACTTGCAACCTAAGAATAGTCTTTAGGAGCTGCTATGAAATGTGTATCAATGCTTCTTTCTTTTATCCAAGCTCTCTAACCAAATTATGAAATGATCCTACCATTGCTGTCTTTGAAATATGATAACAGGTCAAGATGTCTTGTTCCTCTTTTTAATTTGTGTGCAGGGGTAAGCCCTACTTATCTGCATACAAATTAATTGCAAACCTACTCCTAGTTAGTTTATTTATGTATTCAAAGTAGTAAACTGTTTATTTTAATTAAGTATTTATTTTAAAATTTACATATGGATTTTGAAACATTGATATCCTCAAAGATTTCTTTATTTTTTATATGTGTACACCATGAAAGTACAAGTTAAAGCAGTGTCAAGATTAATTTTACTATTTTTACTGAAAGATATATAACTTTAAAGTTTGTAATAAAGTATATAATTATTAAATTAACATTTCAGTGACATCTTAGAAAATTTGGCATGGGCTTCTGCACAGATACATTGTTTTTACTCAACGTCAAAAAATACTCCAGATAAAAACAATATTGTTGAAAAAACAACAGCTTTGGAAGTTACATCATGTGATATTGGTGATGTCATCTTTCACACCAAGCCTAAAATCCTATTCTGTGACTTAACCATTCCATTAGGAGAAACAAAGACATGTGAGTAAAAAAATAATACTAAATGTAAATGCCTTGATTTAAATATAATTTAATTAAATATTTTATTCTAGTTTGGTATAGAGAATCTTTGCCTATTGAAGCTCCACCTTCATATAGAGGTACTGCTGTTAAATATTCTTACAAAATTACAATTGCAACACAAAAAGTTGGTTCTCATATAAAAATGGTGAGAATACCATTTAGAGTTTTGCCCATAAGCCCTATAATTAATATGCAAGATCTAGCTGTCTTATGTGGCAATGAAACTACTGAAGAGTTGCAACCAACAAACCCATTTTCTGAAGAAAGAAAAGTTGAAACACCTTTAAGTATGGCTTTACAAGTACTACAGGTAAAATATATGATTACTTTTCAATCTTATAAAAATTGTAGTTTTACCTAAAACCTAAATATTAAACTGTTTCATTATCTACCTCAGACTGGTGTGGTGCAATGCACTATGGTGGTTGTGAGTTCTATTTCCATTCAGGTCTATTATTTTGATTTCCTTTTGTCTCAAAAATGTGTGGGAAGTGGGAAACATAGAGCCTAACATCCCTGGAAATGGAATAATGGAATGGAGTATTAAAATATATACTAGTTTTTCAATATTTTTTTAGAACCTCACAGCTAGGAGAAGTCCAAACTCATACATGATCACCAATGCCAGAGGAAAAGTTGGCAGGTTTTGTTTATTTAAATCAGCATATAAATTGGGAGAAGATATTGTTGGAACTTTTGACTTCTCTGTTGGCACAGTCTCTTGTATGCAGGTAATGCTTTGCCAAAGATTTAAGAACTGTCTATATCTCCTGCAAATGTTATATATCAATTTGTTAATATATATATTTTATTGTAAATATATACATTAATAAATTGTATTTTTTTATTTTTATAGGTATCTGTATCATTACAACCTGAAGAAGTGACAAAGAATCAATCTCCCACTAAAAATGTGAATAAAGAGAATAGTAGCCGGTCAATGACAGTGGCCAGATATCATGAAGTTACTGTAGGCCTCACACATTCTCAACTTATTTTACCAATACCTTTACATATCACTCCAGCCTTTGATGGTGATGAAGGTAGTTTATTAACAAGTAAATTAATATATTTATTTTAATTAATTGTAAATGTGATATTTATGTGATTTTTTTAGTGTCTCTTAGTTGGCGACTCCACTTTGAGTTTGTGACAAATAATGAAAAATTATTCCCTAATACTGAGGACAAAGATTGGAATGCACCTCTAAACGTACCTATAGAAACTATGGTGTGGAATTTACCTGTCAAAATTTATTCCACTCTTCCCAAGCAAATATCTCAACAAACCGGTGGTAGTGATAACTACACTTTACACATAAAATAAAACAAACATAATTTACATAAGTATATATAATAAAATGGATTTATTTGTATTATTCTTCTACAGATTCTTTATCCCAATCTTTCATTTTTGCACCCATCATAAAGTCATCTCTGAAAAATAATAATTCATATTCAACATTCTATAAATGAAATTTCAAGACTTATAAATGTATATTTATAAATTATTATTATTATGACTTTTATAAATTAATTCTACTCCTGGATAGCACAGTAAGTAAATAAGACATGGTGTTATGACGCTATGTCCCACTTTCATCCCGATTTAACACAATGTTTTGACTATCAGCATAGAGTAATAAAAATTATTTAAATTTCATATATTGTTAGGGATCAAAGTACTATTACACACACCATGCTTACAGCCAGTATGTTCAGGTTTGCTCACGAGAGCTACTATTTTTTGTAATGTACATATTTGCAATTAAAATATAATAAATACCTTAGCACATTCCACTTTGGCTTTTCTTCTGATTTCACTTTCTCATCTTTCAAAGTATTTGTTTGTTCTTCAACAACTATTGATTTAGATTGACCCATGAGTGTGTCTAAGAAAGTTCTTTTATCAAATTTCTTTAATATTTTTTCTTTTTTACTTTCTGGTACATCCTTATTTAATTCTTTTTCAAATGTTTTTTGCTGGTTTCTTACTGCATTAAATAGTTGAACCACACCTTTAGTTGCTACTTTAGCTAAAAGTCTTTCTCTGTCCTTTTCAAGAATGTTAGGTTTCACTCTAACTGATGATGTTTTGTCGATTTTCTGAAAAGTAATTATTATTGATCTATTAGCTTAAAATGATTTATTATAAAACCTAAAATAGATTAGTTATTACTCACTTTCTTTTTTGCTGGAGGTTGTGTTTCAGTTGATTTATTTAGAGCAATATCTGGTTTTGCTTCTGATGTCTCCTCTTCCCCAACTACTTCAAAGGATGGCTTTTCTTCTTTTTCCTTTTTTACAACATCTGCTAATTTTTTAGCTCTCGATAACACTAATGTTTTTTTGTTTTTTGGTTTATTCGATCCAAGGATTTTGGCAATTGAGTCGGCCCAACCTTCATTTTTCATTATAAGATCATCTTCACTTTCGTCATCATTGTCACTTTCTTTATTTTCATCATCAACTTCATCAGAAATTTCACCTTCATATTCAGATTCTTCAGCTTCTTCACTGGATGTATCGGAATCTGACACTAAAATAAACTTTTACATAATATTTGAATATTTATAAGAAAATCTATTATAAAAAAGATAATTAAATACCTGATACTTTAACAGTCGGTTTAGCCATTTCTTTAGCGATAATCATTATTTAATATCAATTTAAATTAGAATATCACTCACGTATGTGATTTGTGGTACTTGGTAAATATTTATTTTTTAAATAGTAAAATGTATATTCCCACGTGCAACTATTGTTAATTTGTTATGATTTTTGACGTTTCTATTTCGTCTCGTATTGTCGTTATGACATATGTAATAATATGTTTCTTGAAAGTGACCACAGAATACATTTATAAGTATAGGTGAAATATATTTAAAATTATTATACCGCACACATCACAAAGATAAATTAATATAATGAATAATATTATTTATCAGCAATAGTTTCGCTATTCTTGTTCAGGTTTCGTTAATTAAATTATATAGTACAATTAAGTAAAAACATTTCTATTGCGTCAATTATTAATGTGAAATGGAACGCTGGATGTTTTTAAAAATATAGTACAGCTGATCGTCAAGTGGACGAAGTTCCATGGAAAATGGTGGATTCTCTTCAATAATGGCGAATATTTCAAGTCCGTTCACATATATTACAAAAAGAGAATATGGATTTTTACATAATCTTAAAGAACAATTATTTAATAAGCGTCTGGACGCAGCGAAAAACTTGTATCGTCGCGATTTAGTTTGTCATTTTGGATGTGTTAATGCAATTGAGTTTTCTAGCAATGGCGAATTACTCGTATCAGGTAGTAAATAAACATACAATAATTAAATTTATGTTAAAAGTATGGTGGGCCTAAATATTTGAACTATTTCAACATTGAAGATTTTACTAAAGTTAATTTGGTAGATATCTTAGAAATATAATCATAACAACTACTATGTTGTCAAGAAAAATACTTCCAACTTTTATCTATAATGAACTTTAAGTACTCTTGCTTAAAGTAATAATTTGTTAAATTTTTCGTTTTGTATTGATTACTATTATTTATTTTTAATATTTTCATATAAATATGTTAAAATTGTAGGTGGGGACGATAGAAGAGTTATGTTATGGCAATTTGGAAAAGCTATACTTGATTATAACAAGCCTGAACCCATGAAAGCTATGCATCAGTCTAATATATTCTGCTTGGGCATTACATCTGATAGCAAAAAAATATATTCTGGGGGAAATGATGACATAGTAAGTAATATAAAAATGAATAAAAACCATATTCTATTTTGTATGTAAAAAAACTGTCACACCATTTTTGATTGTGTTTTTAATTATGAAATACATAATTTTAAACGTGGCAATGCATCCTCTAAAATGACTATATGTATGACTATAAATGTGACAATTGAAGGTTCTATTCCTACTTGGGACAATCAGCTATTTTATGTCCTATCAAATGAGACAATGTCTCAACAACTGCGTGGGAATTGAGAAAAGGAGTGTCTTAATTATAAGACAGTGTGAAGTTAAAAAAATGTTTTATATTGTTCAGGTAATAGTCCATGATTTAGAAAGAAAGCATCCTCTGGAGGTGCTCCGCCATCAAGAGGCTGTATGCAGCTTGAGTATTGATCCATTTAATGAGTGTGTTTTGACCACAGCTGGTAATGATGGCAGATTATTGGTATTTGATACTCGGCGGTCCGATCATGGTAAATATAATTATGTATTTATTTATGTACTGAAATTTATAAATTATATAAACCAAATGAGATCAGCTCTATAATTAGACCATATATGTATTTGATTTGTGAATGTTTTATTTGTTAAGATTGTTATTTATTTTGCTTTAAGGCTTATGATACAGGTGGAAGAGGCAACACTCCTTTTACTGTAACTGCATATAGGGTAAAATATTTCAAACCCAGAACTAAACTTTTTTTTCATTTCACGATTTTTATCCATACGTGTATTTCGTGTGACGCACACATACGCGCGCAACGTTGCCGCTTTGACAGGTAAGTGTGTGCGTGCTTATGTTATACTTTACACAATGGCCTTTTATTTTAAAACGATAATGTTATTATTTATTTTGTTTGAAAAAATAACTTTTTCATTTTTTGGAATTAATTTTTTTCTGAATTATATTAGGTTTTTATAGAGTAGTTAAAACTTTGAATTCACTTAAAGCAGTGCTGATAATTCCACCCTGTATATTCTCATTTTATTGTATTTTTATTTTTGTTTTTTGCAGAATCTCTTGTTATATCTCGCAGTCGTAAAGCGTTCCATGGTGTGATGTTTCATCCACAGCAATTGGGTGTTCTTGTCTCGGCTAATGCCAGAGATGGTGTAGCACTGTGGGATTTACGCTCAACTAAAAAGTAAGTTATATCTTTTTGTTCAATTCATGGTATATCCTGCATATAGCCAAGCAGGCAGAGAGATCTTAGTGCTAAGATAATCTGTTCTGCACTCTCCGTTTTTATGCTTTGGAAGCTTCTGTTTGTAAGAGTGAAAAAGACTGACTGTAATGTGATGGATGATAGTAGACTTAAATCCTTTACAGTTCTATTTTGGGACAGATAAGACAAAGTGTTGAATTAGGTTTATGCTGCTATTTAATATGTATATTAAGTGGAAAAAGAATATCTGATCACTACATTTATTTTGACTATTTTGTTTTATGTGGCATATGGAAGAAAAAAATATTTCAAAACATTACTGTCCTATTTTTCATATAATTGAAGCCATGTCGAGGGAAAGCGCGGCGTTGAGTTCCGCCTCTCACTCGCAATGCCTTCAAATTCTCGGGGAATACGCTTCTTAACACTAGGCTCTCTCTTCTCCTTCCTCTATCCTGCTACATGGGGTATAAAGTGTGAATCTGTAAAAATAAAAATGTTAAACTAAACTATGTATCAATTATTTCAAGTCCCGTAATCCGGTACGTCGGCAACAACGGATCATGTCAGAACAGCATGAGCGTGAGATTCAATAGAACCGGCACGCATATACTCGCCCTCCGTCGTCGCTTGGCCCCAGTTCTCTACTCTCTCCACTCTCCAGAACCAGTGGCCGAGTTTTATCATCAGGACTATTATAATTCATGCACTATGAAAAGTTGCTGTTTTGCGGGAGAGAACGATCAATTTATATTGTCTGGTTCGGATGATTTTAATCTGTATATGTGGAAAGTGCCTGATACTGGTGGTGGGTTTGGTGAGTTTTTTTTATATCATTCTGGTAAAAATATGTTGTTTTGTTTTTTAAGTATCACGCTACATCTTTATAATGTAGGCAGAGGGAACCTTGTGCTATGTTTCGATTTACTATGCACCACAAAATTGTCCAGATATTCAGTGTTGATTGGTGGAACTTAGACTGGAGAAAATGATAATAATTATTTCCTTGAATGTCCACTTGAATCCACACCCGTCAGTGTCGTATATGCTGCGCCACAAAAACGGCCTTATATTTATTTGTGTTATGGTTTTTTTGTTATTTATTATATTTGATTTTTTATTGAATATTTTATAAGTAGAATGTATTAAATTTCATATCATTATACAAAAATATTTATTATTTTAACCATTTCAATATTAAGTCTTTAAATATCAAATTACTGTTTACATGTAATGTGTGTGGCTAGTAAATTCGTAAATATAATTGACAATTATTTATTGAGGCCATCTTGGCGCAGCGGATGACTATAGAGGTATTGGTTGTGGAATCGATTTAAAATTGGATTTTTTTTTTCATTTATGAACTTTAGTGACAAAACAAAGCAAGTGTTTACCACCACAACTCAATGTGCAATGTCTTGAAAATTGGGCGGTACTTGGGGGACGCAGTATTTTAACACTTGGTTCCCTCTGTCTACCTCCTACGTGTGGGATACATGCTGAATCCCAAAAAAAATTGGACTTACTGTTTCCAGATACAGTGGTGGAGCCGCCTCATATAGTGCTCTACGGTCACAGGTCGATAGTAAATCAAGTGCGGTACAATTCACATTACTGCCTCGTTGCATCGTCGGGAGTTGAGAAAATTATTAAGGTAATTTTTTCCGATTGCTAAGGAAGGGTTATGTTTTTCGTACCTATCTTGTATGTATGTAATATTCTTTATTACCTCATATCTCCAGAACCGCTGGACGGATTAACATAATTGTGGTATCGTCCTTTTAGCAACACTAGTGTTCTTAGATAGGTGACGTTAAAAAAAATATCGTGGCGGCTGTGGGACGCCATTGGACTTAGTGAAAAAAGTTTTTAGTTTCGAATACAATCAAATTCAACAGCTCAATACAAGGATTTCAAAAAGTTATATTATGAATATCATTACCATAATAAATCCTAACTAAATAGTGAAAAATAAAAAATATTTAAAAAACTAAAACCCTGACTGCATAAAACTAAAAAGAAAATAAACAAGCTGAATATTTTTATGATTGCCCAATCGTAAACCTTTAAATAATTTCGTTATATAATAAGTTCTTCCTCTATTCTTTAAATTATACTAACTTTTTATTAACAAAAAATCCAATCTTACACGTTAATAAACGTTAGTTTTCACCTAGATTTGGTCACCACTGGAGTATCCTAAAATGCGTGGCTCGCTACTGGAAGAGGCCCAGGGCTCCGACAATCCGAGAGAAATGTACAGCCACGAGGACTATGTGTCACTTGTGCATCATAGCGGACAGGTTTGTTGTTTTATTTATAAATATATAATATAATAAGCCAGAGTCTTTTCATACATGCCCTCTAGTGGCTTCTTATGTTTTTATATGTGACCCTCCTTCAGTAACATCGATGTTGTGTTTGCGTGAAGGTCAAAGTCTTCAATTGCCTCTTACCGCACACTCACTTATTCTCTTGACGTGTTCAAATCTCCTAAACAAGTCTTTCAGCCTTACTATTAATTTATTAAGGTTACTAACAAGACATACATTCTTACATTAAAATAACACTAACATGCGCAAATCTATACTAAATGATGCCCTAATTATAAGTAACACTACATTCCAAGATGACAACATCATGAGAATTTAAAAAGAAAAGAATATATATATAGCAAATACATACCTACATGTACATACATACACACATACATACACATATATATACATACACACATAAAAATATATAACATATATTTAAAAGAGAAACATCTAAGTATTATTAATTACAGCCAAAAACAGAATACAATAAAAAATAACCTTATTACTTATACAGTTTACGTTTTATGGCTTCCCTGGATTTACCAAGAGAATAAAAAAGATATTAATATCATTATTTGTTCATAACTCTTTAAAAGATCTAATAATTCTAATGAGAGGCGCATTATGACCAAGGTTAGTTTTACATAATTTTTCGTGAAACTGTGTTACATATTTAGATCTAGGTAGTCTAGAAGGCATGGCAAAATCTATTTGGGATAGGAGCCACCCTGAGTCAATTGAACCCCTTACAAGTTTAAATATAAAAAGGTTATCTAGCAAATGTCTTCGATCAGACAAAGAGAACATTTGAAAATGTTTTAACCTGTCCTCATAATTATGCACAAGCGTCACTAAGTCACGGTGATATATCAAGTGCCATAGAAATCGCTTCTGAATAGATTCTATCCTTTGTATATATTTCTTATATTGTGGATTCCAAACCACACTGCAATATTCCAGAATCCTACGAACCAGTGCATTATATAACATATTTATTATTATGTTTATGTGCAATAAAGTATTTTTGATTTGATTTGATATAAGCAAATCTTAGTATCAGGTTTTTTAAATTCCTTACAGTTAGAGGAATCCAAGCGTTTTAAGGACTTTTTTGCAGATATTATCAATATGCATATCAAAACGCAGTCTTGAGTCAAGGATTAGACCAAGATCTCTTATGTTCTTGACCTCTTATAATGGAACATTATTGATTTAATAAGAGCTATGGGGTATACTACGGCTTCTCGTGAAGTGAATGAAATTATATTTGTCGGTATTTAAAGTCATGTCATAATCATCACACCATAAAGCATCTCTTTGCAAACTCACTATATCATCCCTATTCCGTATAAATCTAGCTATTTTTAAGTCATCAGCGTATAAATAATAGTCGGAATATAAAAAACCGCTGCAAAGATCATTAATAAAAAGATTGAAGAGAACTGGGCCCAATATAGAGCCCTGTGGAACTCCATACGTAGCCATTGACAACAACCACTGACGTTCTCTCAGACACATAAGATCCAAACCGATTGACCAGTTGATTATTAAACCCATACATTGATAGTTTTTGGAGCAGCTTTTGGTGAGGTATTTTGTCAAAGGCTTTGCTGAAGTCAGTATATATGACGTCGACAGTTTGCCCTGAATCAAGTGCTGTGGACAGCTTCTCCACAAACATAACTAAGTTGGTACAAGTAGATCTGGCTTTTACAAATCCGTGTTGGTTTGGTGACAAAAGCTGTTTAAAATGCCAATATATAATTTTACATACAAGCAAATACTTTAATTTTCATTTTCTCAAATACTTTAGCAAATACGGAAAAGATAGAAATAGGTCTATAATTTTTTATCATCTCAGCTTTGCCGGCCTTAAATATTGGAATTACCAAAGATTTTTTTCATAAGCTTGGGAAGGAACCAGTAGCAAGAGATACATTAAAAATCAATGAAAGAGGCAGAGAGATTACAGTTGCACACTTAATTGCAAATAATGAAGGCATACCATCTTCACCTGCACTCTTGTTTGGGTCCATTCTTTTTAACACATTTAGAATATCTCATTTTGTGAAGCTTATATTACTAAGAAAATTGTAAGGCACAGCATTCTCACATGGTCCACTGTGTTTGGAACCAGTTATATTATAGACAGAACTAAAGTGGTTTGCAAAAAGGTTACATATATCTTTTCCATGCGTCACAATTTTATTGTCAAGAATCATTACGCTGGGGTAAGAACTCTTTCCGTTTTTTGTTTTTAAGAAAAGTCCAAATCAGCTTTGGATTGTTTTTGAATGTGCTCTCAAGTTTGGATATGTACATAACATAAGAGGCCTCCTGAATATATTCAGACCTTTTCATTATAAGTCCAAACGATAATACGTCAATAGGGTTCTTGTTATTTTTTTTTAGTTTCAATCCTACTTTATATTTTTCACGTAGTAAGTTAATTAGATTATTTGGAAACAATAAAAGGGGCACAAATTTAGCTATAAGTTTTCTTAGGTGACAATAGAAAATTGAGAGCATTTCATCAGCTGTTGTGCAGTATTTAAATAGTAAGTTCCAGTCAACGTTTTTAAGCTCTAAAATAAGGTTATTAAAGTACGCTTTAAAGAAACAGTACTTACGGGTATTATTAAACTGCAGACATTTTTCATAAGTGCATTGTAAAGAAAACTGCAGAGGAGGATGGAATTTATCAATCACGCTAAGAGGATCACTACATTCGAGAACATTTGAAATATTGCAGTTGGAGAGAATGAGATCCAAAATCCTATTACTTGAATTAAGTACATCATTGTGCTGTTTAAGTGAATTAAGCGTCACAAAGTCAGATTTCATCAAGCTAAACAAGCTATCACTACAAGTGGGCTGCGAATTTTGCCAAGCTATATTTCCTAGGTTAATCAAGATTCAGTCAAAATAATAATGTCATAGTTACTATTTACTAAACACCTCAATAGTTTTTGTTCTTAAGCGTCTAACATTTTGATAATATAAGCTAAGACAAGAATGTAGTAGATTTTACATAACACATTTAGTTAAATTATTATAAATTACTTAAATTATTATAAATCACTTACATTATCATAAATTACTTAAGAATATCAAGAATTAATCTATCCTTAACCAATATGAATTTACTATCATGTGACTTTCAAAGAAAAAAAATTCCATCCTGGACCCAGATGAATTTATAACTTAGTTCTCTGGCCTTAATACATGCTGCTGCGTGCAACGCTTTATTTTCTGGCGTGAGATTTTCCACAACATAGATGGGACTTCTTTTATCGTCAGCGATTCCTAAATGAGCAGAGCAAAGCCTGTCCTTAGCATTAGCCTTGTTAAAACTAATACTAGCGGCTAAAAATGTATCCCTAAGCCGGGGACTACTGAAACGGACTAAGATGGATCGAGGCCGGGGATTGTTGTTATTTAATTTAGCAATTCAAGAACAGTAATGGATATCTTCCTCTCTCACAGGGCATTTTATTGTTTTTCCTAAATGTTGCACTATATTCAGCAACTTCTCGGTTTTAAGTTCAGGCACTCAGTTTATTTCAATGTTACTGAAACGAGATTGCTGTTCTACCTGACGCAGACGAACTAACAATTCATTGGTAGAATAGACTGTTCAAAAATGCCTATCTGCGTTCTTATTTCTACGAGTTGACAATTTAAGGCGTCTCGAAGTTCTTCGCGTATAATCTCCCTTAGACTTTCCGATGAAATACATGTACACTGTGTAGCACTCCGTGATACCATTGACCGTTGTGTAATATTCTCAAACACGGGCTTTGATGCGGAGGTACCGGGTCTCACAGGCGTGTTTGAGTTATCGCCATTTTTAGGTTCACGAAGGGCACACCCGAAAAAAAAAGGCAAAGAAAAGTCTTTCACTGCATTAGACAGACTAGATATTTGTTCATACATCGACAGCATTCCATAAAATCAAGGCATTCACAAGTTTTCTTGCAGCCAGCACAATAATCAGATGCCATTTTGAAATTAAATTAAAAAAAAAAATTAAAGTACGAACAGAACAGCGGTACTATAAGCACTGCAGCGCTTAAGACAGCGGTGGGTATATTAAAGGCTCTTCGCTGCTCAAGCGCTATTTCGCTCCATAAGCACGTTACGATCACTTCACTATGAGATTGAATGAAAAACTGGCTTCTTAAACTTTCTTTCATATAATTAAACTGATATTGTCATTTTTATGCACAAATTTATTGTTACACTGTAAGATTACAACAATTCCAATGTCCTTTAATCACTTAGCTCTCTTAATTTTACTAAAAATATACTAGACTATAACGTGTGCAAGAACTAGTTTAGCGGAGCGGATAAATAGATGTTGTTACTTGAGCCATACGACGCTTCCTTATGACGCCAAAACCTCTGGCAGAATGCTACTATGTCATCTCTTTGGTACCGGACTTGGCATTTTCTATGAAGGCATCGCATTTCGACAGAATTCATCTTTCTTCCTCCTATATTACCAACATTTGAACTACTACCTGCCACAAGTTAGGTAATAAGCTTAAATATTATCCACATCATTTGGATACGTCGCACTTTACTATTGTGCGGTTTCATAGGAACTTCCTTCCACGCGCCACGCCACTTTCTAATAGCATACCTGCGACAGTGTTCCCTGATTTATCTGTCTATCTTTACCTTAAATGCCGTACACGCACTTGTATATCTTCTCTGGTGTGATCTCTTACCGTACGCTCGTTTGCCTTCTATCTGGTCTACCTTGCTGTCCAAAATTAACGTGTAAGTACAACTTACAGAATTAATGATATATTTTTATATTCCAGTACTTATCGCACAACTACGCGGAGCAGTCTACCAGCGAGGACCCGCGCATGATGGCGTTCTTCGACTCACTTGTCCAGAGGGAGTTGGAGTGTCTCGCTGAGGAGACTGACTCCTTGGACGGTTCTAGTTCGGCTTCGGCGCCTGGAAACATGTCGGATTCGAGTGATAGTGATCAAATTATTGTGGATTTCTTGCATTTAGCACAAAAACGAGGTGTGTATAGCTTTTATATTTCACTATTAGTAAATATATGTACATATGTATAAAATAATTAATATATTAGGGGTACAAATAAGTTTCCGCCGTTTTTTATCAAAAAATAAATATTTATTATAGAAGAACGTTAATGTAAGTTTATTTAAAATATTGTCCATCACTTGCAACTACTTTTTCCCATCTCTCAGGCAACATTCGGATCCCACGTTTGAAGAACTCCTTGTCTTTTGAGGCTATCCACAAATCAACCCAATTTTTGGTATCTTCATAAAATGTGAACCGCTGCTCCGCCAGAGCGTGCGCCATGGACCGGAACAGGATAATCTGTAATAGTCTGGTGAATACGGCGGGTGGAATAACACTTCCCAATCAAGTGTTTCCAAATACTTTTTCACGGGAGCCGCAACATGTGGACGAGCATTATCATTCAGAAGAATAATTTTTTCTCGCTCGGTTCAATCTCATCAATTGTGTTCGATAGAGGGTTCCGTTTATTGTTTCGCTCGGATTAAGCAACTTATAATACACTACACTCAGCTGAATCCACCAAATACATAGTATGAGTTTTTTCCGTGAACATTCGGTTTTGCTGTCGATGTTGACGTGTAGCCAGGTAATCCCCATGATTTTCTTCTTTTTGGATTATCATAATGTATCTGTGGGGATTGGATTATCATAATGTATCTATAGCCCCTACATTTCCCTTTTTTTATCACAAGTTACGATACGATGTAAAAATCCCTTTTTCTTATGTCTAGCTAGCAATATTTACTACTAGCTATAGCATAATCTGCGTTCAATATCTCGGCTTTAATTCGTACGGAACCCAATTTCCTTGTTTATGAATCATTCCTAATGATTTTAAACGATGTGATATTGCTTGCTGAGTGACTGTTAATGTAAGAGCAAGTTCTTTTTGTGTTTGAGATGAATCTTCCTCAAACAATTCCTTCAATTCTGCATCCTCGTAAATTTTTGGCCTTCCACTGCGATCTTTGTCTTCTACATCGAAATCGCCTTATTAAACCACTCACGACACGTTCTCTCACTCAAAGCATGCTCACCATATGCTTCTACGAGCAATCGATGCGCCTCAGCAACAGATTTCTTTAAATTAAAGAAGTAAACTAATATTTCCCGCAAATGACGCTTACTTGGCTCAAATTTGGATTTGGATTTGGATTTTCAACTACCAAAAATTATATTTTACCAATATGAAGTCAATTATATTAGTAGGTTATGTTGTTCTTGAATGACCAAAGTAATAAATATTAGGTTATCATCTGCCAAAACTAACGGACACTCTGGCCGCGCCATCTACAACAAAACGGCGGAAACTTATTTGTACACCTAATATTTGTATGTGTATATTGATTATTTATTTAGTATAGGCTTTTCATTATTTATTGCTTGGTGGCCTCCTCGTTATTCATTTCGGCAACTTGAATAATATGTTGAGAAAATAATAACTAACTCGCTATCTGATCGCAGCTTCACCTGTGCAATCACGAAAGTATTTTTATATATTTACTAGCGGACGCGCGCAGCTTCGCTTGCTTATTTAGGGGTGAACAAACTAACATTCACTTTTACGATATTAATAAATATGTATGTCTTGTAGCAACTGCAAATGGCACTCGGATTCAAAGATGTCCAAACAGGCTGGCGCGGCTCGTCGCATCGCGTTATCCAAAAGGCGTGCGATCTCAGAAGCGTGGTTCTCTTAGGTGAAGGTTTTTGTTTGTGCTGTTCCACTAAATTTCAATGGTGTTTTAAATATAAAAAATAAATGCATGTTAGAGCGTAGACGTCTTTCGCGGTCGACATGGTCAGTGTGCACAAGCGGCACAATTGAAACTCACTCGGATGTGCACTCGCACTACTGACGCACGTTAATTATTCTGTCTCACAATATTCTAGTGTCAAGTACTGTCAGTGAACTACCCACCAAATTATATGAGAAGCGTCATACCAATCAATACAAATAGTTACAGTCATTATTCTCTAACATGTATATAGGTTTGTTGTGTGACATATATAGCAAAGTACGCAAAGGGAAGTTAGAATCACGCTCACGGATAGAGGGAACCTATTGTGTCATTCACCATCCCGATTTCACTAAAATATTTTATTATAATTAATAAACAAAATATAAATGAACTCTCTTTAACAGAAGGAGCAAACAATCCCGAACGTGCATAAACAAGCCATCTTCCAAGCCCCCGCCCACCACCAGCAACAAGGGCAAGCGCACGGCGCTGCGGCGCACGCGCGGTCCCCGCCGCCCCGCGTCGCGCACGCGCCTCTCCGCGCCCTCCAGCGAGCGGACCGACTCGGATGAGCCCACGCGCTGCTTGTACAGGAATCCTGGCAGAGTAAGGACATAAATATGTTATGCATATAAAATGGTTGGTGGACTCGATTATTTGGACAATTATATATTTGATTAATTAATTGTTATTTTAATTTTAAATGTGGTTAACACCTATTTATAATTACACTGGGCTGGAGCAGTAAAGGGGATATTTTTATTGAACCATATAATGTGAGCTCGATTGTACTTATAAAAATGTATGGGAATTGTCTGTAAAGTCGTAGCGCACGTAGACCTTACCAGACGTATTCCGCTCAATTTTACGCGATACCTCCAATTATCAATATGAATTGATGAAATGATATATATATATAATCTTCATCATAAGAGATTATTATATAATTTCCGCTCATTTTCAGTTAAAACGGTAGGCAAAGGGACATACATACAGTACATATAGTCTGGCAAACATGTTATTGATAATGGGGAAGCACGCGCGGCAAATTGCGCAGCATACGTATGCGCAGAGAACGTTCGATCAGTGTTACCCTGTTATGTTGTTTTACCTCACGCTTAGCAAATCACATTTACCTATACGATAATTAAAATATCTGTCTATCATGTTTATGTTGTAGTAAATTATACAAAACGAAAATTTTATGAGGATACGTAAATATCGAAAAATAATCAGCTGTTCCATATAATGTGGTAA
>JAAIXI010000251.1:2952471-3017203 GCA_013403645.1 Heliconius nattereri | reverse complement strand
CTTTAAATTTTTTACTTTTATATTTGACATTTTATTTATTAAAACTTTATTTTTTACAATTTTTTTGTATGTATTATTATTTTTATTCTTTTATGTACCTTATTAAAATTACTTTTTATATTTTACTTTTTTTTATTGAATTTGGATTGAGAAGATTTGTATGTGGCCCCATTATAACAATTTCAATTCAGTTTTTTATTTAATTTTTCAATTTGGTTATCCATAACTTGATTTTGCATGTTGCTTAAGCTAACAAACACACTAATCATTATAATATTACTAGATAAATATGCTCTACTACGCCATTCCGTATATATGATGCTATCATATGATATTATATTCATATTTCATAGTAATGAACTGATAGCGTTGCGCTCGACTGTATCGTAGCCCGGTCACACCCCGCACCGATTCCCCGCGAGCCCTTACGGGGAATCGGTCCGGCGTGAGCGGGTGTCTATGTGCAGACATCGAAATACGCTTTCTGCACAATTTGCCGCGCGTGCTTCCCATTATCAATAACATATTTGCCAGACTATACATAGTTTTACTACATACAATATCGTTTTTCAGATAGTGAGGCCATTACGAAGGAGGGTGAACGTCACGAGGAGTAATAAGAGGAAAGGCCGAGTCGCTGGTTATATTAAAATTGTAACTTTCAGAAATAATGGTATGGAAAGTATTGTTTAGTATTATGTACATATATTATAGTTTTGATGTATATATATTTATTTTTTGGTTTTAGGTCACACATTAGCTCAAGACAGTAGTGATAATAATAATTATACAAATTTTGACAATTTTGAAGAAAATTTAGCTTTACCTAGCACAAGTACAGGTTTGTAATGTTTTTGAAATTCTACGTATCTTTTTAATAGAACCAGCTTCTATAGGATACCGTTTAACGTTTCGAATGTTCTACCAAGAGAAATCTGAGTGAGGCCTGGACTTTAGCTTTGAAAAATATGTTCGTGTAAACTTCGGTTTTGTTTTAATTTTGGGGCAATTTTGGGGCGATACAGCGTGAAGCAGATTTTTTTTATTTGTAAATTTCTGGACTAGGCACGGCTCATCCGGCTCAGCCCACCTATTCTTGCACCCGTGGTTCTACCCGATCTTTACATCATTTTAAATAAATTAGAGGTATTTGGAAAATATGCAAGAATAATGTATATGATTGTTAAATTCGAAAATATTATGATAATTAAAAAAATATATATTATATTATTTGTGAATATTGTACATATTTTATTTTTAACAAATCTTTATGTGATTTAATCAATTCCAGGTTACAGGGGCCAAAGCAATTCCGCACTTTTCCGAATAGCTGAAGTAGATTCCGACGATGAGCAATCAGTGAGCAGTCGACCAATATCACCCAGAAACCAGAATATGAATGGTATACCTAACAATCTGATAAATATTGTCCCCACACCCATAAATGGTTCGAGAGATCCCTTGGCTGATTCAACGCGAATAGAACGACCAGAGTCCCAGAGAAATTCTACTACAGCAACAGAAAGTAGACTAAGAATGAATTTAAGGAGAGTAAGGAGAATTGGTAGATTTAGTATACAACGTTCAGATTCAAGTGAATCACCCCCACACAAAGAACAAGAGGACAGGACAGCGGCAGTCCCTGACAGGTTGTCCCCTAAAATTCATTATAATAGGACGGTAGCGAGACTTATGAATGAAACAAATGAAAGTGAACTGGAAAGCAGCTGCAGTACTGAAGGCAGCCTCTGGCCCCCAGATAGACAAAGGGCTAATAAACGTCGTCGCAACTACAGAAATCACTTGGAATCTGACTCTAACTGAAACTTCTGATTATTGTAATTGTGTTCTATGATGTACTGTTTTGTAATATGGGAAATTTTGTGTCTTAACACTAGATTCCGTCTGTACTGATATATGCGGGATACAGCGTAAGGATAAAAAGATATACTAGTTATCCTACTTAAAGTGGTGACCGCAATGGATTTCTATGTATATATTTGAGGCTTTGTGACTACAACATATTTCTGATATAATGTAAACAACTTATGATATTTTACTTGACACTTCTTACAGATTCCCAACGTTTTTATATTGAATTAAGTTGAAAAATAAATATATATACTAACCAGAGATGGGCCGAATATTTGTTTGGTTTTCGGTATTTGGTGTATTCGGCATGTTTTTCAATATTCGTATTAGGCTATGGCGCCGAATATATTCGGTTCGAGTATTTGTATTTACTTGGCTGCACGATACAGTAGAAATGAAATATAAAACGTCTTATGTAAGATGTAAGTTATTATTATAAGTCTAATGAGTAAAATTTGTGCGTTTTTTAGTGTTGATACCAAAAATATATTGAATGCCCCTCGTAGATCAGAAAGAAACGTACATATTGTACTAGTTATAATTAATTAATGGTAAATTATGGTGCTGAATACCAAGCTTCCGTCCCTTTCTAGTCTGTTGCATTTTTCTTCATATAAGTTCTCTTTTTCGAAAATAGTCGTTCGTTATACACACTATTACCAGGAGTCCTTTTTTAACGGAAAAAGACACAGGAACAAGCGTACGGGTCACCTGATAGTAGGTAAATGACCACCGCTTCTCACGACCTCGTCCGGACACATGACACCAGAGGAGCTACAGTTGCTTTGCCGGCTTTTAAGGTGGAGATAAAGGAGCCTTTTTGAAGGTATCCAAGTCATATCGGCATGGAAGGACAACATGGAAGTTCCAAATCGCTACATGAGATTCCTTTTAAAAAAATTAATATATTGTAGAGGTCCTTTCCTGTTTGGCATAGTTCCAGCTCACAATTTTCTGGAGCAGAAAATCTCATTCGAAATAGAGGGTCCAACAATGTTGATAGGCAGATTGTAGTACATTTGGATAATTTTTGAAATTTCGTGGTTTTGGGTGGCGGTAAGGTACGGCCCGCTCGTTCTCTAGCCGGCGATGACAGGTGGCATACATGTTAAAATCTGTTTATGCGACAAAATAACAAAGAAATCGTAAACCGAATAATTCGGCCGAATATTCGGTTCGGTAAAGTTTAAACCGAATGGTATTCGGTTATTCGGTCAAACCACCATTCGGCGCATCTCTAATACTAACCATTTGATTATATTTAAAGATAAAAGATTATTTTATATTACCATCAGTAAATCAATTCTATTTCATTGTGTACACACATATATATTATGAAATATTTCTTGTCACTTAGCTTTTTCTAGTGTCATTCAATAGTAGGAGAGCCTTTTTCTGTTTTTTTTTGTTTCAAAGTTTATTTAAAAAATAAATGTGATTTATTATTAAATTAATTATGATTAAGGTGTATTAATGTTCTCTTTAAATGGTTGTTAGCATATATTCATGCTGAAAAATACATTAATCTTTCCTATTACATATATATTGTTTTAATTTATAAACCTGTTTTATATAAAATATTAAAAATCAGACAAAAAATATATCTGTTTTTAAGTCTAAAAGTAAATATTATTATATATAGTGGAAATATAACTCAAATAAATTACCAGTCAGATTTGATAGTTACTCTTTAATATCAGAAATTTAATGAAGATGAAGATGTATTTTACTTTTTAAATGAAACTGTTTAATCGGGCTATTCTCGTATACTTAGTAATGTCGGCTCCCGCGCGGCTGTGCCCGCTTGAGCTATATATGCATGGGCATATCATATATATATATATATATATATATATATGATAGACATAATATATAGAGACATACAAAGATTGTGTATATATATATATATATATATATATATATATATATATATATATATATATATATATACACACACAATCTAAGGTCACTCACTCATCATGAAATCTCAGAAACTACATGTGCTAGGAATCTGAAATTTTGCATAGGAGTTACTTATAGGACGTAGGTGCTCGCTAAGACGGGAATTTGCAATATTTGACTTCTAAGGGGATGTTTTTGGAGTTGAAAGTTTATATAAATCTTTGTTACTACAAATGCTAGGAGTCTCAAATTTTGCATGGACGTCACTTATAGACCGTAGGTACTCATGGAGACAGAAATTAATAATAACGTAGTTCACGCAGGCGAAGCCGCGAGCGGGCCGCTAGTTATATATATATATATATATATATATATATATATATACCAGTGACGTAACGCGGATCGGTTACGGGCCGACGAAATCTACGATGAGCTAGAATTTAAATGTTGTGATTATTCTCCATTATGTAATGATATATATATATATATATATATATATATATAGTATATATATATTATATATATTTAAATTCTAGCTCATCGTATTGTCTTTTAAAAACAAAAAATACATGTGAAAGAATTATTTTGATACGTCTATTAGTTTTTGAGATATTGTCCTTTAAAGTAAGTGCGCAACGCGAGATTTCGTCGGCCCGTAACCGATCCGCGTGACGTCACTGGTCAGACAGTGCTCGCTCAGTCCGTCTTTGTGCACTCGCAGTTCGCGCTCTTCTGTAGCTGGCGTTTCACTACAAATTTAGTTTCGTTTAATAAATAATATATAAGTATATTTTCAAAATCTTTTTTTTTTTCACATACATAATGTAATTGCGAGCATTGTATTTTAAGATATTGAAGTTTTGATATTACTTTGTCAAAAAAACAGCTCTATCCTGCTCGGTTTCATAGCGTGTGGTACCAAAATCTTTAGCTTTGATTATTTTCATTGTATCGATGTAATTTTCATTGTATTCATGTATCGATACCAGAGAGCTTGTTTTTCTTTCCAACAACACTTGGTTTGGCTTGGGCGTTACCACAAACTTAATCAGTACTTTAATGGAGAGACTACTCAGAACTTTGGTGAAGGCATACAGGAAAATAGGAGAGCTCTGCAATAGATTTCCGGCCTTTTTAGATTTGCAGAAGGCCTTTAACTGTGTGCCTCATCAATGTATTTGGAGCGCATTGCGATCCAAAGGGATCCCTGAGGCCTTTTTTTTTATATTGAATTGCGTTTGACCGCATCAAGTCTGGTGAGCGTTGATGCGATCTACGGTGTGGCACGCTTGCCTAGCAAATACCTACTCACTCTGGTTTTGAAGACCCTCATATTGTATGTCTTAGGAAATACAGATGCCGGCAATGAGTTCCAATCTCTCGCAGTGCTGATGAAGAATGTAGCCTCAAAGCGTTTCGTTCGTACGGTAGGAATTTCTACCATGTACGGATGGCGTGAAGCTGTATTCCTAGAAGCTCTAAGGTAAAAAGGGGCTGGGGGAATTAAGCTATGCAAATCAAGGGCACACTTGCCGAAATCTATACGGTAAAACACTGACAATGATGCAACCCTACGCCGGTGGCTAAGGCTCTTCAGTTGAGTATCAACTAGGGTCTTGTCATTGATTAGCCTTTTGGCTCGTCTCTCAACTGACTCCAAAGCCTGTAATTAATATCCGGCAGAGCCATCCCATAAGTGAGAACAGAACTCCATGCATGGTCTAACTTGTGCTTTATACAGTGTGAGAAGATGTTTAGGTGTAAAGTACTGTCTCACCTTGGAGAGGACACCAAGCTTCTTAGCAGCCAATTGAGCTCTGGATTCAATGTAAGATCCAAAGTTAAGAATCGATGAGAGAGTAATGCCAAGAAGTTCAAGGTGGTCGCTTAACGGGCGGTCCCGTTAAGCGACCACCTTGAACTTCTTGATACACTTCGAAACGAGGGGGACAATTCGTATGGCATTTTTTTCGCGGTGAACAGGCACGCCTTCTTCTTAGTGGCATTAAATTTGACCAAATTGGCATCTCCCCAATCGGAGACCGCTTGGAGGTTCAAATTAAGGCGCTCAACCATAGTATCCCTATGCGATTGTATTTCAGACCCACTTGCAGTTGCTTTAGCCATGTAGCGCTCTACGACAGTGCTGTCATTTGCGTATCCAAGAATTCCAGGAATGAGTAAATCATTTATATGGAGCAGGAATAGAGTTGCAGAGCGCACTGACCCTTGAGGAACACCGGCATTTACTTCCATTATATCACACGAGTAGCCATCCACGACTACACGTATTGATCGGTCCCTGAAGAAGTCTGATAACCAAGACCACAACTCATGGGGCAAGCCATATGCTGGTAACTTGCCTATAAGGCTATCATGCCAAACCCTGTCGAAGGCCTTTGAGATGTCAAGAGAAACGGCCATTGCCTCACCATACCTCTCAATGGCCTCACTCCAGAAATGAGTGACATACGCTAGAAAATCCCCAGTAGACCGATTACGCCGAAAGCCATATTGGCGGTCACTGAGAAGGTCGTTTGTTTCTAGGTATGCCAAGAGTTTATTATTCAGAACACGTTCCATGACCTTACAGATTATAGACGTGACTGAGATTGGTCTGTAATTGGCAGGGTCGGCGCGACTGCCCTTTTAGGGCACTTGTTGCACGTTGGCAAGCGTCCAGAGTGTAGGCACTTGTCCAACCGCGAGAGATAGTCGAAAAAGGCGTGATAAAACAGGAGTCAACTTAGGCGCATAACTCCTCAACACAATGGCCGATATACCATCAGGACCACTAGCTTTGTTCACGTCAAGACACCGTAGAACTTGGCGCACCTCCTTTTGGTGAATGTGTATATTACTCATTAGAGTGTTACATTTTGGTGGTATTGGAGTTACTGCGCCACCTGCGTCTAGACGCGAAGAGTTTGCAAATTGAGATGCAAACAGGTTTGAGATTATCAGAGATATGTACCACGATCCCGCTTTGCGATGGTTAGGACTGCTGTTGGCGACACCAAACCCTTTAGATCACAGTAGGGGGTCCACCCAGGCTCGGCTCTTAGTTCGTTCTTATTTAATGTAGTGCTCGATACTGTCACGGCTTACATCCAGGACCAGCCTCTAGGGCTGATGATGTATGCCGATCACATTGCACTCAATGAAGAGAACCAACTGATGCTGGAGCGTAAAGTGAACCTCTGGAAGGGTGCGCTTGAGAACGGCGGTCTTAAACAAAATGTGTCGAAGACCGAATACATAGCCTCAGGGAGCCGGGACTCGAGTACTGTCCTAATAGGTCCTGATCCAGCCATTAAGTTGGAAAAGTTTCAAGTACCTTGGATCCGTTATGCACCAGTCTGGAGGCATCGATCACGATGTCCATGGCTGGATAAGCGCTGCCTGGGCCAAATAGTGGGAGGTTACTGGTGTGGCTTGCGACCGCAGAATACCACCCAAGGTCACGGAGCTAATATATATAAGAGCAACATTTGACTGGTTCTTTTATACGGCAGCGAATGTTGGCCAGCACTATCTCGGCACGCTGAGGAGCTTCACGTCACGGAAATGAAGATGCTGAGGTGAATGGGCGGCGTAACGCGGTCTGACGCATACGTAACACGTTAATTCGAGGTAGTCTTGGGTTCCATGACGTAGCAGCTAGGATGCGGTGTTTGGATGTCGTGATGCAGGACATGAGTGCCAATGGTCGAACCACTCAGGACATTACGGATCCTGTAAAGTGCAGTGCAATAGCATCATCACCATAACTCTCTCTTGCCGGTCTACAAAAATCACAATAAAAATATTATTCAGATGTACATATATAAAATATTAAAAATGTACATTTAAAAATAATTGTACATGTCTTCTTACTTCCTAAAACTTACTAAATACATGCAGTTATATTATTATTATCTGTCCAGCAGTGGACCCGAAAAGGCTGATTTGATTGATTGATTAATTGATATTATTATTATATAGAACTTGAATAAAAGGTTTGGTACTTTTAACGCAAATAGCGTTACCTACAATATGAAACTAGTTAGGTTAGGTTACATTACGTTTTTCAAATAAAATAACATAAGATAGTTATTATCTATACCCCAAATTGACATAATATTACTAGTTAGACAACAAAATTTATCTTCGCATTTTTACTCCTTGCATTTCTGCGGCGATGAAATCACCATTATTCGATAAATAATCGGCAACCATAAAGATGGCTTTAGTGTTACCCGTATTGGATGGCTAGGATGACGGGTAGGTTATCCGATTGTCCTTTTTCGAATCCCTCATCCATTTTAATTAATTGGTTTAACACTTTAGCACAGGCAAGTAATAAACAAACAAAGTACTGCGCGAGATCTCCTAACTATCACTGGCGACTAGCGAGTTGTAAGACCAGTGACGTCACCGCCGACCGCGGGACTGTTAGCGGCATTTAAAATTTTTGCAAACTTCAAATGCCTATAAAATCATAACTACTTGGTGTTTTTAATGAAACAAAAACTAGTGTATTTGTATACGTAAAAACTGTATTGTAACGATGTTTGTAGCATTATTTCATACCTATTACCATTCCTCATTAGCTGCGTCTAAAAATTTATTAGATTGAGATCTGTTATCAATACAACAAGAAATAGAGAATATACAACATCAATAGAGAGCGAAAATACTGTTAGCGTACTCGGGTAGATTTAGGTGAAAAAGACTTTAAAATCAGTGGAATTGTGACAAACGGGGACAGGATGCTTGTAGGTGATAGCACTGATTGAAAAGTATCTAGTGTGTAGTGTTGGTATTGAGTGATACATGTCGCTTATTGTAATAACGTGGAACCTCTATCCTCGAGTACGTTAGAAACATATAGACGGTATGTGTTTTATCATGTTTTTTAAAAAAAAACCGCTAACCGCTTCCGATTTCTAACAATACAACATCAACCAAAACTATTCAATCAATCTTCGATCTTTTTAACATTTTACTATGACTTATTGAATCTGTATATGCATGCTAATCTGTCTCATATTCTGTGGCATAAAAAATATTTCAAGTGACAGTGACATTAGACAATATGAATTATTAACCTTACTTTATTTTCAAATTTCAAATATCTTAAGGGGTGTTATGTATTCTTAAACCTTATGTATTAGAATAATTTTGAGTGTTAGACCCTTAATTTGGAACTAAAACTCGAAGAGATGGACGGAATATGTAGTTACAAGACATTTATAGCAGCGCACAAGCCACAACTTTTACTCTCAGGTGTACCGGAGTATTTTTGGCCTACTTTATGTAAAAAATTGAAAGATCAAATATTTGATTCTGGTGCTGCATTTCAATTAGTAAAAATTGATTATGATGAAGAAGAGAGGAGGCCATATGATCCGTTATGGAGTGTTATGGCTATAACTGATATAGACATAACAGATTCTAGTCATATTTATCTTGTAGATCACGCTTGGACTTTCAAAGCTAACAATATAAAAAATAACTTAAGAAATGTACCAGTGCTTTTAGAGAGAATGTGTAATCTTATGCAGATCACCTCTGAAACTATTGAAGAACAAATTTATGATGTCTCCAAATATGTATGGAAATATGCAAATACATATGCAATTGAAAGTGAAGAATTATCAGTAGAATACAGAGTACCAGTCTGGTATGTTATGGATGAGTTAGGTTCAGGAATCACACATTCTGATAACCCAAATTTTCGCATTGTTCCATTTATATATATTCCAGAACAAATAACATTCACGTTATTGTTTCCAGTGGAAAATGTTGAAGAAGGTGACATAGTTACAAGGAATTTTATTGAAGGAATTTACTCAAACTCAAAACAAAGAGAAACTATGCTTATTCCGTGGCAACATTATGATAATTTTGGTGATGACTTCAGTCAGATTGAACCAGATACAAATTACTTTTTAGAAGGTCACATTGTTGAATCTCTTCCTGCATTAGAATTCTTAGAAACCAGGGATAGAGCACCTACATTAAAAGTTTATTCTGAGTATGAATTTATTAATCAATATCTCAATACTCCTGAGTTTGAAATTGTTAACAATGAAGATGAAGCAGATGTCTTGTGGTATATTAACCATTTTAAAAATTTCAGAGAACTAAGTGTTAACTTTCCTAACAAATTTGTAAATCAGTTCCCTTTTGAATATGTTATTACTATTAAAGATTTATTAGCCATTGTTGCAAGAAGATTGCAAGATGGATTGAGTGGTTCTAGAAATGCACTTGAAACTTTACCAACTTGGTTACCTACTACTTTTAATATGAAAACTGAATTGCCACAATTAGCTGCCTATTATATGCAACGCAAGAAGCAAGATTTAAATAATCATTGGATCTGTAAGCCATACAACCTAGCTAGAGGTTTAGATATGTACATTACAGATAATTTAGACTTTCTATGCCGCTTACCACTGTCTGGTCCTAAAATTGCTCAAAAATATATTGAAAATCCAGTTTTATTTAAGAGGCCTGATATTGGCAAAGTCAAATTTGATGTCCGTTATGTTATCCTTCTAAAATCTGTGGATCCAACTGAAGTTTATATTTACAAAAATTTCTTCTTAAGATTTGCAAACAAAGCATTTGCTTTGGATAATTTTGAAGATTATGAACAACATTTTACTGTTATGAATTATAGTGAAGGTGTTTCATTATTTAAACTTTTATGCGCCGATTTTGTAGCAGCTTGGAATAAACAATATCCACATAATAATTGGGATGAAATAGAGAAATCTATTTTCAAAATGTTTTCAGAATTATTTACAGCTGCAACAATTAAGGCTCCCCCCTGTGGTATAGCTAGAAGTCCTCAATCCAGAGCTTTGTATGCGGCAGATATGATGTTAAGTTGGAGTGACGATAATAAAAAAATACAACCTAAATTACTTGAAATAAATTGGATGCCCGATTGTAAAAGAGCCTGTGAATACTATCCTAATTTTTACAATGATATTTTTTCAGCATTGTTTTTAGATAAAGATGTGGCCACTTGTACTAAAATCTTATAAGTTTTTTTTATGTTATATTAATGCCAACATATAAATCTTGAAACATGATGTATCATCCGAAGCATTAAAAAGGACTTTATGGAAAAAGAGACTTCAGCTTTTTTAAATATTTTATTTTTGGATTGTACATGAGAATTAATAATATTAGAGGTATATTTCTAAGAATTGCTTGATTTCATAAATATGTATATATTATTGGATTAAAGTATATTCATTAATTCTTTTGCAATATCCTTCTGTCATCATCAAGAATTGAACCAAATGGGTTGTCATCCTCAACGTTTCTATGGCTTAGAAGGAGCAAAATTATGATAGCTGTTCCTATTAATAATGTAATCCAATATCTCCTTTGAATGCCACCAGCTCTTCTTACACGAGATGAAGGAAGTGTATTCCTACAAAAACACCATTTATACATAAACAATGTAAACAAGAAGAAATTTGTTAAAAATGGTACACAAATATAGTGTCACAAAAGTTAAATTTGGTTTTACTCACTTCCACCACCGACTTATCCATGCAAAAGTAGATTTTTGTTTGTATTTATTTTCATCATGATCAAAATTCAGTAGTGGTTCTTGGTCTAAACATTTAAATGCTTTTCTAGATGCCTGTCCACCTAAGTGTAAATAAAAAATATATTAAAATATGTTTTACAAAATTTATAAAAAAAAAAATCTATACTTAGAGACATACAAAAAATTTATTATAACAAAATCAAATTCATCTTTTAGTAATAACTAACAAGAGCATAAACATTTCTAGCCCAAAATGGCATGAGTTTGAATTTCACTATGTTAAATAAATTATACTATTAATATATTTTCACCCTTAGTGTGTAAATATAGTGCTTTTAAAATGTAAAAAATTACAAAAGCAAATTGAACATACTTAGTAAGCTCTCAGTCCTCTTTACTGATGTATTATCATACATATTGGCACTATCCTCTGGCATTTGAACTATGGAATGTGGTGTGCTTGCTGCCGATCGACTTGACTCATCATCACTCGCCCCAACTGGAGTCCCTCTTTGGTTGTCCAATGTTGTAAAGAATTGATTCTGATTGGGAGATTGACTTCTTCCTGCTGCTCCTTTTAAATCTTGGTCTTCTGAAAGCTACATAGAGTATTTCATAGGTAATTCACTACATTAATTTAAAATTAAGATTTTACTCATACAATTTTAATTAATTTAGAATTGAATAATGTGTTTATACTTTAAAATATTAATATTTTTTAAATATATTATTTATGTCTATAAAAATAAACTTCAATTATAAAGAAATACTTTAACAAAGGCGAAGGAGCTAATAATTATTTTGTACATAGTACACTGACCAAGGGTAATCCTAGACCAGCTCTAGCCCAATTTACACCAGCTAGTTTTTCTCTAAGCACATCAGCCACTGGAGATACTAGGTTTGACGGCGGGAAGACAGGAGATGCACACGAAGGGCATTGGTAACCCGCCGGTGCAGTTGTACGCGGTAAAGCACGATATCGTGATTCGGCGCACTCCCAATGAAACACATCTAGATTTAAATTTGTAATTAGTATATAAAACAATTAAGCAATAACTATATAATTATTAAATACTCACGGTAACAAGTAAGTCGTATACATTCCCCTTCTGATAGAGTTTTCGTGCATATTTCACATATTGGATTATAATCGCTGTCTTGTAACCATTGAAGATATGACTGTATAATGCACTAAAACATATAACTCATTGACTTAAATTGAATTTCCTTCACATGGAGATAAATAACTTTAAAACAGCATTAGTACCTTTGGATGATTTGTTACCATACAATATTCACAAACATTTACTCTGTGTTCGAAACAAAATTGGTTAGTAACTCTCCTTTTAGGACATTTACAAAGACCCATGTTTAACTATTTTCCAATTTTTTTTATAATTTACCATACATTTATTTAGTATTTAGCGAAAAACTCGTGCGTCAAACTAAGTCAATATCTGTAATTGTAATCTGTCAGCCACGTAAATAAAATGTCAACACAACACGAACAGTATAATATCTAAAGACGTCAACTTAATTCTTGTACTGGGTTGTCCTTTTAATTTATTGGAATAATTTAAGAAATACAAATTAAATAAATAAAAAGTTAAAAATATAATAATATGAGTAAGCATAAGTACGGTACTATACTTTACTTATTTGAAAAATACTAAACAGATATTGTTAAAAAGACACCCATTAATCTGGCAATTTGTAATAAAATGTCAATGTCAAATCTTGACAGTCCTAAATCACAATCAATAGAATCGAAGAATAATTTTTGATAATAATTTTTGTTTTTCTTGAAGCAGAGTGCGTAGACTCTGCAGTGCGTACTATGGCTACTAAAATATTATCGCTTAAAAGTGTGATCAATAAGCCATTAAATTCAATAATAAGCAATATATCCCTATATCAACATGAATGTAACCTAAAAAGTTTTAGCACTACGACTGTTGCTTGCATTACATTTTTTAATAAATGTTAGTATTTTACTTTTATTAAAAAGAATTTTAGATATATATTTATACCAAATGAATTTATGTGAAATTTTATAGTGCCAGCAGAAAAATTATGGAAATCGGTCACTTCTGTAAGTAATGCCGGAGCTAAAAAAGGACGTGGAAAAGGCGCTGGCCGAATACGTATTAGGGATTTAAATCGTGGGCAAATGATAGGTATTGGAAAAATTAATATGTTATGGCCAGGCTTGTCAGCGCCTGTTATACGAGGAAGAGAATTGCTTAAGCAACAAAGATTACCAGATGATCCAGAAAGGTGACTATTTAAATTATAATTGTAATTTATACATTTATTTTTTAAATAGTTTTGAAATAAAGATTTTTATCTTGGAAAATTATTTATAGAATGGAAAAATTAATTAAACTGAGAGATTCAATGACCAAATTTCGACGTCTGAGATTGAGTCCAATTGAGAGAGGTTGGTCTGGTTCTCGTATGCCAGGCCGCAGTATCGGACAACCAGATGCTGTTGGAGATGGTTGGTAGTGATGCTGATGTGTAATATTTATAATACTTAATATGTTTATGTGTTATATAATAATCTGATATATATATATATTATTTGCTACAGAGGAATTTATTGGTTTTGACACAAAAGTTCTACAACTTAGATCTTTACTTATTATGAAAGGAAGTCTGGGTCGCACAAGAAATTTTCAAGCTATGGTAAGCACTATAATAACAATAATTATAAAAAATATAAAAAAAAACTGAATGGCTATTCATAATATTATATATAGAGACTTCATCTCTAAGAATATATATATTTCATTAATTATATTTTTCAATGTATCTGTCTTCTTTTTATAGGTGGTGACAGGTAATGGACAAGGTCTTGCAGGTTTTGGTCTAGGTAAAGCAAAGGAAGCACCTGCAGCACTTAGAAAAGCGAAGAACAGAGCAGGAAAAAAATTGATGAATTTTGAAATTTGTAATGGCCACACAGGTATATACTCATATATATTTATGTATTTTTGCAGCTTTACATTATATCTTGCATGCATGTAGTAGGGAGCTTGCAGAGAGAATCCAATGTTATGACAATTGTCCTAACTTTCTTGCCAGTAGACATTCAGCTAAGTTTTTGTTTTGTTCTCCAAATGAGGAAACAAAAATAATTCATAATTCATTCTCTCAAATGGGAATCACACCTATGACTATCATATGTACACCTACAACCTGTACTCCACAATGCCTCATCATACAATAGTAAATTTATTTATGTATAAGGTATTCTCTTTTTTTAAAACATATTGTTTATACCTTTTATAGAAATGAATTAAAATATCTTAATTTCAGTGTTCCATGATTTTTTCACGGCATTTGGTAAAACAAAAATATATGTCCAGAAGAAGAATGAAGGTTATGGATTGAGCTGTCACAGAGCTATCAAAGAGATTTGTCAGGCCATTGGTATTAAAGATCTCAGAGCTAAGCTTGAAGGCTCTCATAATTTGCAACATATTGTCAAGGCATTCTTTATTGGACTTTTGCAACAGGTATTATTATTATATATATTAATTTTTATTATATATCATTAAATAAGTAAAGCAAAAAATAAATGTAAATCTTCTGTGCCCCTAGAGAGGGCTGGCAGAGAAACCCTGTTGTCATGTGCTTTTTTCCACTATCCGTAACGAAATTGAAGGTCACACTCTGCCTTTATTACTAGAGTAAGGAGAACTGAAAATAATAGTGGTACTCCTCCTGCTCCACTCCTGGTACTGTGCCAAGCTGCCATGCTATCATTGCATTTCTTTTTTTAAAGTAAATATTTAAAAAATTATAGTAAATATTATAGATGTATTTATAATTTATACATTATATTTTTTATTCTATTAGAGATCTCATCAACAACTTGCTGAAGAGAAGAAACTACATTTAGTAGAATTTAGAGAGGAAAATGAAAATTTCCCCAATGTAGTTGCCAGCCCATCCTATGTTAGAACTAAAGAAGAAATATCTAAAGACGAGACACTTGACTTCACTCAATACATTTTGAACGACAAAGTTATCTTACAGAGAAAAAAATTCCCTCGATTCTATGAAAAAATGCCCCACTACGAAATTTATTTAAAAAAATATGAAAAGTTTAGAAACCACGAGAAAATACGTCTAAACTTAAAAACTGAGTATGGTGAGGTTAAAAGTTTCCTGACCGACAGGTATCCAGAGGAGAAAGCTGAAAATGATGCTTAAGAGTTGAATATTTAGTTTAATCTAGATGTAGATTATCAATTTATGTACAATATAAACAAAAAAATCTATATTTGCTGGTTTTACTTTACTTAGTACTTATGTATTATTTCAATCCCAATTCATTAATATTTTTTTATTTCAAACAATTAACATTTTTTTGTAGAACTTCTAGAGGAACTCTCTAGATGGACATCTAACCTTATGAATTGTTTTGAGATAAACATAAAAAGAGTCTCTTATATTGACAATTATTTATTTGTATTTATATTTTTATTATTAAAGGAATACAATTTTTATTTATAATTTTAAAAACCTTTTACTTCACTAGCCTATATAATATCACTCATAAAAAGTAGTATTTTTTCTAGCTTTATATAAATAAATCATTATCATACACAGCTACTGAACTCAACAAAACATTTTGGGTATTTGTTTACATTAAATGTAATAAAAAAATAATATGTTTAATATTACTTTGTATTTTTGTCATGGCACCCGCTATCATTCCAATTTTATTTAAAATTATTTAAAAAAATATTTACACCTATATAACACCTAAAAAGAAAATGAGACTATTCGTAAATTACATCACATGAATTTCAGGGTTTTTCTAGTGAGGTCCTGCCTAGTGTGAAGTCACATATTTTACAAAATCCTAGAAATTATTAAATTTTCTACTGTTTTACAGTAGTTCGAAAAGGAGACGGAAACTTTTGAGCCCAAATGTAAAGAGATATATGTAAATGTAGAGAGATATGGTCTAAAGAATTGGTAATTTTTTCAATTATAGAATACCATAAAATAGGCTCAATTGACAATCTGGAAACGGAGATAAATGAGAAAAATAATTTTGGATCCTTAATCAAAATAAATAATCAATTATAGTACTACGAAAATAAAATATTTGTAAATTTTAATTTAGTATAAGTATTTTAACGTACTTGTTAGTGCATATTATTACAGCATGAATAAATAAAATATCAATTAATTACTGACAAAACAAAAAGAAATCGATTTGATTTGATCAAGATCAACCATATTTTAAATGATAGATGTGACAGACAATTGACATTTTGTCTAATGATTTTTGTATTTTTCTACTAAATTATATAAATTTAATGATAATTATATTATTATTATTATATTAATATTTAATGATTTTTTTCTCAGTAATGACCTATTTTATAGAGCTTGAGCTTAAACCTCACTCTCATTAAATCTTAACTCAGCTCTCAGATTGCCAAAACTGTCAGAATTTTAAGGGAATGAATGATGTACCTGAATCTATGATACCATTTTCATCTTTATACATTCTGGGCCCAAAAATTCAGTCCTTTATGTTATTGACACAATGTATTTGTTTTAAAAAGTAGAAATATATTTAGAAATGTTTTGAAATAGGAAAATTAAGATTCTTCTCTACTTTTATTATTAGGGGGTCACCCTCTTCTCATAAGAGTGAAGTAATTTACGTATAGCCTCTAAGCGGTTAAATGCTCTAAAATGCCAGTCCGATTTCTTCTAAGAAAAAAATCAAGCACCATTTTAATATAAAGAATTGAAGCTAATTTTTTGTAAGAGAATACAAAGAAAAATTGTCTTACAGTGATATGATTTGTATCTTTAAGTAACTCTAAATTCCATATAAAAATATATAATATATAAACTTTTAGCATTCATTTAAGTTACACAAATATTGCTTGGAATTTTTGTGTTTTTTTCTGTGTATCACCAGTATTGTTATTATTGGAGTATATAAAGAGATCTGATTCTTGACGAATGTCTTTCAATCTATTGGATCTGAAACAAAACGACACTGTAAATGAATTTGAAAATGAATGGCGTAAAATTCATAAATATAATTTATGGGTACATATTTTTCTTTTATCTCTACATAATAGTTTTTAAATTATTTTATCTATTCTCTAGGTTTATTTTATCCATATCTTTATTAACATGGCAAGCATTCAATAAAGTACACATAAAAAATATTATACAAAAAAAAATACTATGCGGCGTCCTAACGCCGCCGCGTTTCGCGGAACACTCTAGTCATCATGTCTTGTTCTCATGTGATTTGACATGTTTTTAATATATTCTTTACTGCATTGGAATAAATAAGTTAGGTCAGACTGCGAGTCCCACATAACCCGCTCGAGTCCCCACTCGGGCCGGTATCTGTAACAAACCCTGTTACAGATACCGGCCCGAGTGGGCCTCACGTACCTGCGTCCCGCCGCCGCCACTTGTCGGCGTGGTCGCGGCGCAAGTGCGGCGCGAGGTGCGCGCGCACGCCGCCCAGCACGTCGGCTGCGCCCGCCGCCGCCAGCGCGAGCGGCGTCACCGCGGCGCCCGGCAGCTGGCGCAGCACTCCCGTGCGGCCCCGCCGCGCCGCGCCCCGCAGCGACGCCGCCGTCTCCGTCAGGCCCTGTCAGGTGGTGGTTAGTATTAGAGCTGCTACTGATTATGTTGGTTTATGATTAATCAAATAATTCATGGGAAGTAAATGTGAAAAGTTATACAATTAGGTTCAAGCGTCGTGTGTGTATATTTCGATTGAGATTTTAAAATTTATTACTAACATATTATAATAAGTTATAAGTCGAAAAAAAGTGACCGAAATATCTTGTCCTTCTTTACGCTGTTAGGTTTTTTTTCTTTACGGCAAGAAAATAAAAGGAAAATTCCTAAAATTAGATCTGCGTAGTCGTCTACTGCTTCAGGGAATTCACAATTCTTCGGCCGTACTACAACTATAATAACTATAGGTGTCTTACATCCCGCACGGTGTGGTAGGCGCTAGCGACGCCCTCACGTATGTCGGCGGGCTGGCGCGCGGGGTCACGGCGGCGGCGCGGGCGGGGCAGTGCCGGCGCCGGGGTGAGCATGTCGAACGCTGTTTCTGCTGTCGCCTGCAATATTGTATAGAGACAAAATATAATTTATATAAATATAATTATATATATAAATATATTTTTTACAACTTTATGCAGTATCCTGTTTGCAGCTGGGTAGGTACACCAGGTCGCGGTGCGCTAGTTACCTGTATGAGATGCAGCAGGCGCGCCGTGATGTCGAGTGCGGCGACGGCGGTGCGCGCGGTGAAGGAGGCGGCGCCTCTGCGCAGGCCGTGCACCACGCGCCCGTCGCGCCGCCACTGCTCCACCGGCAGCCACACCAGGTCGCGAATGCCCGTTACTACACAAACAAAGGTTCATACTGGTTATTTATATTATTACATTAATTAAGACTAACATTGGCTAGTAAGAAGTAAATAAATATCATTTAATATGCCAGTTTGTATATATGATACAAAGTGCCGCTTTCTTCCACATACTAAATATTATGAAAAGTACAACCTCAGAGTCGTGGAGTCGTAGCCAAACTGAAGTTAAGGTTTTTGAAATTTTGCGCATTGTGCACTTGGAAGGAACATAGTTAAAGGTAAAGGTAATCAAAAAATCTTAAATCAAGTCTGCGCAACTGTCTAAGGTTTAAATTCTACTTAAATTCTAATTTCTGAATCAACAAAAAACCCTTCAACTTTCACAGATGTTACTAACATCTTAATATAACTAAATAAATAATAAAATTACTTACTTATTTGTAATAATGAATGCATAGGCCCAATCCCACTGAGTAAGCCAGGTAGCTGGTGTCGCTTGATGTCTGACAGCCACTCGTGCAGCGCCCACTGCACTAGCTTCTCGAGTCCTAGGAGGCCTAATCTATAATAAAATATACATTCATTATAATAGTATCGAAGTGTAGTTGTGGGCCTATTCTAGGAACAACTAACGATTTTTTAATTTTTTCACGCGGTATCCCATAAAGTTAGCCAGAATTAAGGAGGTTTAAAATTAAACTTAGGGAGTATTTTTTGTCAACTGTTAATTGAACAGTTGACAGAAAATACTTCTTAGTTTAATTTTGATCTAATATTAATGTAATTTTAATTTAAATCATTGCTGCAGTCAAACGCAGGACACAGTTTAAGTTTTGTATGTATTGTCTAATGGTACTAATAAAATAATTAAAAAAAAATAATAATAGTAGGATAGGCAGAGGGAACCTAGTGTTAAAATACTCCGATCCCAATAATTCCATCCCAAACTGTTCCCCAGTTTTCTCTGAATTTTGGAGACATTACAGGTTGAGTGGCGGAATATGAAGACATGAATATATTAAAAATTTCATTACCTCGAGTGGGAATTCAACCTACTACCTTTGCATTTACAGTCGCACCGTTGTGCAACTATGTCACTACGGCATCAGAGTATCTTAACACTACGTCCCTAGGTTCCCTGCTATTTGCGGTCTATCCCGCAAAAAGTGAAGTCGGGCGTAAAGCTAATTTGTAAATTAACATACTTATAATCAAGTCGTTTAAGTGTCAGTTCAGAACAGTTCAGGTGCCCCAAGCCCATGAGGAGTCCAGCGACGGGTCCCGCTGAAAGGTCCACCCTCTTGCCAACGTAGTCTAACCGGATTGGCACTTCGGGGGAGAACACTACACGCCTGGAAGTTAAAATAACTGTTAAGATAAAAATATGCCTGACTGCATTGCATTGGACGTCTTTTACTATCTGTTCCAGACAACCATTTTGCCCTAAGTATCTACATTAATATATATCGTACGCACATACACAAATGCACGCACACAACTACTTTACTTGACTATATGTACATATTCCATATATAGTGGTATGCCCATAAATAAATAACTATTATATAATAAAGAAGACAAAGGTGAATTTCGTCATCCTACACGTAATTCATGCCTTGAAAATTATGTAGTACTTGGGGAACAGAGCGTCTTTACACTCTGTTCTCTCTACTCTACCCTGATATGCGAGATACAGCGTGAAGTGAAATAAAAGTATATACCGGAAGTAAATAGGTGAGTCGTCAACAGGTTCAGAGTCAAGTACTTTAGTAGCTGGCTTCTCTTGGTTAATGCCGAGCCGCTGGAAGTCTTCCTCTAATTGTATTAAATTTTCCGATACAAGACGTTCAGCCTCGTACGTCTCCATTAGTGGTTCGTCGTCGCGCATAACTGTTAATATAAAAAATATATAAATATGTTTTACATTCAATTTATAAATTTATATATTTTGTAAAAACAATTATAATAAATATTATTGCTTAGTACAAAATAGTACGAAACAAGAGGCGTTATAGGTTGCACAGATTATTTAGCCCTATGGAATTTTACGGACCATCACAGATAAAGAAGTCATCACAAAGGTTTTAGTGCGTAAAAACATCAATTAACTCTGCTACTTCAAGGCTTCCTGCACATTGCTTAAAAGATTTTATTAGCATCATATTGTCTTTGTGAGCTATTTAATACAATACCATTGTCGTTGAGCGACAAGCAGTCGGCGTCGCCCAGCGAGGTGGGCGTCGGCGGCGGGTCGCGCAGGTGGCTCCCCAGCGTCATGACGGGCGGCCGGTGCGTGGGCGTGGTCTGCCGCGACCCACTAGACTCCGTTGATAACCCGCCCACGCTTTTTGTGTCTTCATCTGAAAACATTATTTCTCTATAATAAAAATAAGACATACGTTTTCTTAATAAATATTTTTCTTTTCTGAGTGTGGAATACAACTTTACTTTTTTTTAAATATTAAACTTTCTTGTTTTAACAATACACTCAATGCAGATCAGATCCGCCGAGGGCGCTGTACTTATTTCATGTTTGTAGATCAACAAGAAGTAAAGAAATTCATAGAAATTGACAAACTTGATTTTACGGACATATGCGTTCGACTCGTATGAATAAACTACTAATATAAGTTTATTAAGTGTATACCTATGAATTATTTATTTTCGAATATCTTGGATAATTTTTTTCTTCTATACTAAAAGTTTTAACTGTTGTCAAATTTCATAAATCACTTCACGGTGAATTTACAATATGCGGCATAACGAAGCATAAGCACTCGTATATTTTGATTGCGTTGACTTTGTTAGAACTTTAACATTTCAGTGGTCCAAAGGACTGTAGTCCTGAATATTTGATATTAATTTCAAATATAGCACATATTTGAAATTAGCACAATACTTGATTCTATACTAAAAAATAACATAAAAAGATAATAATCTTACCACTAGTTTCATCAGTTCCAAGTTTAGAAAAGAACCCAGCTAGGAAGGCAAGCGTGTCCTGATCCAAGTTAAACCTGAGTGGTAGTAGGGACACTTTGAGGCAACACTCTTGAGCTGGTAGTGCCGCATCAGCTCTGAGATGGACCGCTTTTACTACCAACTGTGGGATATATATATATTTTGCTACACCTGTATTTCACATACAACAGGGTAAGCAGCGAAAACTTAGTATTAAGACACGTACCGTTTAATTTTCGAGACATTACATGTTGAGTGGCGGAACTCAAAACTTCGCATTGTATTTTTATGAAATGAAAATAATTCATTCCTAGTTTCCTAATTTGAATAGGGAATTAAACATTTGAATCTTGCATACGTTTGTTTTTTGATAACTTTATAAAATAAATATATTTCGTTGTAAGCCTATATATACACATATATACTTAATAAAAAATATTTTCAAATATAAGCGCGGCGTTGAGTTCCGCCACTCAACACGCAATGCCTTCAGAATTCGGTGGAAGGTGGGGAATAGAGTGTCTTAAAACTAGGTTCCCTCTGCCTACCCTGCTGTGTGCGGTATACAGCGTGAAGATGATTTGATTTCTCAGTAATTGTTTTATATAAATTGCATTACTCAAGTTTGAGCAAAAAAAAGAAATTTATAACCATTATCCTGCCCTAGTTGTAAGTAACTTTTCCGAAATTATATTAATATCATAAAAAAACTTCAACTTAATATGATTTAAATATAATATAATTGTACCATATGAGCATTTTTCCTCTCCGGTTCATCTTTCAGTTTATACTGGCTGAGTAATTTGTTTATATCGCTACATACTAGCCGGTCTAAAACTTCTATCTTTGATATGGCGAGTGTCTGTCGCGATGCTTGGAGGCCACCTGGCGGGTACACTTCGTGTTGGAACTTCAGCTAAAATAATATAAACTTTTTATTTATATATAGGATTTTTTTACTTCACGCTTTATTTGAAAGCAGAAGGCTATATATATATAGCTAGCTATATATAGCTAGATTCCTTCTGCTAAGTAAATATATATATATCATTTTACGTATATTTCATTTCCTTGAATGGGAAAACCAACCCACAATCGTCACTTTTACTGTCACACACAGAATAAATGCGCCACACCAGTTTCATATTTACTAAACATTCATTTCCATTTATATATTTATGTTTAGTAAACCACCTAGATGGCAGCAAAATAATATACCTAAATAACGTACTAGGGTCGCACTGCGTCTCGACACCAGGGTGAAGAAATGAAAACATAAATTAAAAGAAATAAAAAGGCTGAAAACCTAACTATCTATCGTTATATATTTTAAAATAACCTCTCATAACATAAAACAGAGAAAAAAATCACTACCCCTAATACCTTAGTGAGACACAATTTGACACAAGTATGCGAGTCTCGTTTTGGCGTGTGCGCGCGCACCCGTTCTGCGCCGGCCGACCAGCTGACGCCCTGTCTGTAGGCGCGCGTTGACTCGTACGGCTCGTAGTCTTTACTCCGTCTGGATTAATTTTATTTTTATATTGATTAAGATTTTTAATATCATGAAGTCGTTGTAAACTTGGCGGTATGAGTTCAATTTACATAGAGGCAAATAAGTTACTTTCATGTTCTCGCTGTGGTAACAAGGCACAGTGCGGCTTTGAGTCACGAACATTGGGTGGTGCGTGTGGAACGGAGTGTTTTAACACTGGCACATAGATCGCTAACATATATACTACATAGTAAAAAAACATTATCTATAAAAGCTGAAAAACTAAGTCTATTTTCTAATACTGACATTTTATAAATATACTTATAATTGAAGAATTGACTAAAATAAAGGTTCAATTATTGTACAAAAATAACAGATTTCTTACTTAGATATTGTAGGTGATCCCTGTTTACTGGAATCATCGATTGTGACAGTTTTTTTTGATGTCGGAGAGTCATTTGGCGAACGAAAATCACTTCCTCCATACATATTCCACGTTAAACTCATCTCACATAATGTATATCTAAAATAAAACAAAAGTATTATATAATTATTATTCCCAATTACCATTTTTTTAATTATTCTACAAAAAATATTTTCTATTATTATTTATGTCTATGTTTTTAATTAGGAAGGTCCTATTTCCTATTGACGTTATTATATTTCCTATATATTTCCTTACCTAAGAACAGGTAAAGGGAAACTCTTGGGCGCCTTCAGAACATCTGATTTAGCGGCTGGAACGGTAAAATGGTTGTCCACCATATACACTGGGCCGTTTATCCAGTTGATAACGGGTTCATCCATCTCGTTATCTTGCGTGTGCGGTTGTTCTTCCACTATACAATACTCATCGTCTGTGTTGCTGCCTTCGCCAGTTGATTTTACCTTTGGAATATTATTATTACTGCTTATTTATTATTTCCACATTTTTAATTTAATTCGGTAGACAGGAAAACAGAATTTGATTAAGAGATTTTTTTTTCTTGACTTTGTACTATTTGTTTGCAATTTGTCTTACCGGACTAGGGAAATGGTGAATAGCAGAGAGTAGGCAATGGAGTGTTTCAATGCTAGGTATTTATATTAAATTCTATATTGCATATATTGCATATTAAATTCTATAACTCCAGATTTAACAAGTATCTTAAATTACCTTCTTCCGTTTAGATTTCCGCGGAGTAGATTTCGGAGTAGATGTCGGATCACCAAGATCCCTAGCGACTTGAGAGTTAGTGGGCTTAATGTCTTGCTTGATATCTTCATCGGCTTGTATCATTGGAAAACTTTCATAATCCATCGATTTATCGACATCTGTATCTATTATTTCAGTGGGCTGCTTCAATTTCATATTAGATTCATCTGGGAAGAAAAATATTTCGACGCCTTCTTTTTCCGTTGAACTGTTCAGCTCATCTTCTTCCACTGTAATGTTTGATTCTTTATTGAATATGTGTCCTCGTTGGATCCTGCATGAAGAATTCAACCCCGCGCTTCTTACCAGAGTGAGGAAATAAAAATAATTTATTCTTCCGTGAATCGAACCCACAACCGACGAATTTACAGTCAGACGCCGTGCATCTGCGACGCCTCAAATATATATATATATAAATAAATAAGATATGACATATCTTTACATAATATTTAACTTACTTGTGTTATTAGGGCTTTCTTTCATCGCCTCTGCCATTAAGTCGTTTACTTGTTGAATTTCACTAGGCGATAATTCTCTTATTTCTTCAACTAAAGGTCGATCTTCTAAGCCTAAATCAGAAATATGATTTTTAAGTAAACTAAAAATACTCAACAAAATACGATTCAAAATACAATTGCGTCGCTCTAGTCACTTGTTTGGTATATAGTAGTCGTTATAATAAAGGCTTTCAGTTTCATCTCACTATGTACCTTGTAGTTAAACTAAAAGTGAAGATATTTCTTGGGTCGCAGTGCAACATGCACAATGCAAATGTTTTTAATTTTTTTAACTAAGACAGATCGTAACACACAGATCGTCACTTACTGATCTGGTCTTTTAATTGGATAAAGAATAATACTGTATATATATATTTTGCTGTAATAGGTAAAATAAAAAGATGTTGCTGTCACGGACCTCACAGGTAAAGATCTAGTATAGAGTTCATAGAAAATCTTACTTACCAACTAAAGTTTCCAGCGGATGATCAGAACATATGCTAGTCTGTCTCGATCTGTCGAAGGGTGGCTGCGAGTCCCCGTCGGAGGCTACGTAGGTGACCAGTCTACAGAGGGCCGAGGCAGAGTCCCAGCATGTGTACAGATTGACCATATTGTTAGACGCCGTGAGGTCCACTTGGGGCTGGTCGTTTGACTAGAATATAAAAACTTCAGCTTCAGCTTCACGCTTTATCCCGCACACAGCACGGCAACCTCGTGTTAAGACACTCCGTTCCCCATTTTCCGCCTAATTCTGGAGGCATTACGTGTTGAGTGGCGGAACTCAACGCCGCACTTTGCCTCGACACCACAGCGAAGAAATGAAAATATAAATAAATATTTCCTTTACTCGAGTGGGGATCGAACCCAAAATCATTCGATTTTGCAACACACTTTGTGCCGCTGCGCCACGACTGGCCTCTACGGTCGCTATCCAGACTGTCAGTATCGTAATACCCATAAAAACAACCTGTGTAATACCAAACAGATAATTCTAATAATAAAATTTAATAATTATAAATGTTTAATATGAAGTACAACTTTAAAAGCAATGATAGCAATATTGTTCAAATTTTTCACAACGCATACATCATTTTATATCTAATTCCCATATTTTTTCAAGTCAAACTACTGATAAATCTTTGTTGTTTAGTTTTACCTAAAAATATTGCCTGTATGTAGGTGGCTAAAGATAACACCGGCCTTTATTTAATATAGTCGCAATAAATTTATACTTCTATACTGGTATTATGAAGCTGAAGCGTTTGTTTGGTTGAACGCGCTAACCTCGGAAACATAAACGGTTTAAATTGAAAAATACTCTAGCAATTGGAGTATATCATATAAAGATAAAAAATTCTAAGTGCGGGTAAAGCCCCAGATAAAAATAAGATTTAAATATAACCCATTCAATTGAATATTATTGAACTCACACCCTTAGTACCGAGAAAAGGTAATTAGTTAATATAATTAATATAAGAAAATGAAAAATAAATACATTATCATTGTCATATACAAAAAGTAAACTTACCCCATTAGTTTTATCCTCCATGCGTAAAGACAATTCGAAGAGTCCCACATCTATAACACATACATAGTCTTTATTCAAATCGGGTGTTTTATCATCGTCTTGCGGGACGGCCATGTTTGATTTAGTTCCATTTAACTTTGAAAGGAACAAATTACATTCTTGCGCTAAGAATCGAAGGTAGGACGTATTGGTTTCGGGTATTAAGTTGCTGGATACACTGAAGTTACCCAAAGTGAGTACAGTTCTTATCGGTAGGTATAAAGGTCTGTAATAAAAATTATAGATTTTTATTTTAAATTTTATAATCAGACAATATGCAATAAAAATAATGTAAATAATTTATAATTGTAGATATTTCACTCAATTTTCCAGTTTAGTTCATTAACAAATAAAAAAAACATTAAGTGCCTTAATACAATATCATATTTTGTCTGACAAAACCAAGGAGGTAAATGTAAAAGATATAATTAATATATTTAAAACAATAAGATCGAATTGTATTTGTTAAATGTAGCACGAAGATACCTAAAAATAAATACCTATTTATTTATAAATTATAATGTTGTGCATGTATATGTTCATATATGATGAATAAGGGCGTGCTTGTGTGTGTATGTGAACGTGTGTGTGCGTGTATGTACCTGTAGTCCACAGCGCAGTCCCACACATGCACGTGTAGCTCGGACAGCACGGGCGTGGGCACGTACCCCGGCACCGGGTAGTCGAGCACGTCCAGCACGTCCATCAGCTGACTGAGCCACGCTATGCCCTTGTCGCCGCGGTGCCGGAGGGTAGCCTGTTCGATGCCCAGCGCTATGCAGATTGTCTGTAAACAATATGGTGGGTTATTTGAAATATTTTTGAATTGAAATTATTTCTTCAATTAGCAAATGTTTATGATTCATTATTGTATACTGGAAGAAGTTTTGCAATGATAAGATTTTTTTTTTAAATATAAAATGAATCAGAGCTAGTAAAATTTTAAGTAACTTTTACAAAGAATATTACAAAAAGTTTCCGTATTTGGATGTGACACTGTTATGTTATTAACTGTTTATTAATAGTATCAAAACCGCTAATATAAAATAAATGTATCGCACATATCGCTATCTATATTAAAAGAAATATACATAAAAGTAACCTTTAAGTTTGGCGTATCCATATCTGGTTCAGTTTTAAGAGCCATAGTGAACATGTCCTTGTTTTGCAATCGCTCTTTTACCATCACGCCTTTGCCGGAAGGATAAATTGTATTCTTTAAATGTAAGGGTAAAGATGTCCCATATAGTCTTAGATCTGGTTTCTCCGACGGTATCGTTAGAAGCGCTAAAATTTAAAATACATAGATTTAAATGATATTATTTTTTGTTTAAGATATACCGTTATGTAACATACGACAGTGTGCGACTGCAAACACGACAGATTGTGGGTTCGATTCCCACTCGAGGAAATGAAATATTTATTTATTTTACTTTCTTGCTCTCGTAATAAGGCAAAAAGGATTGGAGTTAATGGGAATGGAGTGTTAGCACTCAGCACTAGGTTTTTTGGTTCATTTTGCCTACCTTGCAATGTATGTAGCGTGAAGCTAAAAAAAGTTCTATAACAATTTTATCTAAATTCTATAACTTCTAACACTCCGTACGCATTTTTAACTTACGCTCGTGATACAAAGTAGCTTTTCCGGCTCTTAGACAAAGTTGCGCCGTCTTAGCTCTCCCATTGAGACCGCTCACTTGGCACATCGATAGTTTTTTAGCTTCTAACACGAGTTCCCCCATTTGGCCTGGCACTACACGTTTATTACTGTCCTGAAACAGAAAATCATTACCACGTTTACTGCCAACGCGATCAGTGCTGACCGACAGCATACTATCTCTTCACGCCAAGTAAAAATCACAGTTCTATTCAATTGCGTTCGAAGGAATAATTTTTTTATTTCTTTTCGTCTGGTATCAAGACAAATTCTCAACACGTATTGACTCAAAAATCGAGTCGCTTTATGCGGGATATAATGTAAAACTAAAAATATCTAATGATTATACATGAAAATAGTAATATAGGTAAATAATATAAAATAAAAAGTAGAACTTACCCTCACTGGCGCGTAAATAGTCAGCAATCCTTTACCAACTTTTAAAGTGAGGCAGAAGTTGTGCATTTCACTCTCTCTGTTTTCCGGTAGAGGTTTTGTATTCCCAATACCTTTTTTTAATTTGTTGTCATATGTTGAATAGTAGAGATTTTCTTCCTCAGATGATGAACTTTCTGAATCGGAATCTAAAAGACAATTTAAATAGTTAGTGCTTTAGTATAAGTCAACAAAATATAAAGAACTATAAACAAAACAAATAGCCTTTTTTCGCTGACCTTACTTACATACTAAATTACATTTAAGTATACTACTAACTAATATTTTTATATGGTCAGGTTGTCCTGAGACATAGGCCTCCTCCAACTTTCTCCAATGGTCTCTTTTTGGCGAGCTTTCTCCAGTGTTTAGGTAGGTCGTCTTCTCATCTAAGAACTATAGTATTTAACAAATAAAAAAGTCATATTACCATCTCCCATTCCCTTGCAGGGTCCAAATGAAAGGTTTATAGGTGAAGATATATGTGGATTTATGTCATATTGTTGCAATTGAGGTTCCCATAGAAGAAGGTCCGAATTAATACGATTGTATATTATTTCGTATAACTGTTTTGATCTGCAATTAACGAAAATAAGACATATAATTAAGAAATGAAAATAATAACAAACAAATTTACGTTTCTGAGTGCTATTAAGCTCAACTTACTCAAGTTGTAAACTGAGAATAGGAAGACTGAACTCAAGGTGTATAGCAGAATTCTCCACTGAGCTATTAGTGAAAGCTGACATTTCCTCGTCTGTACCGGGTACTATTATTTCTTCCTCTTGACCTAAAAATTAACATACATAAAATATGATAAAAAATTAAAAAGTACAAAATTTATATAACTATATATTTTTATAGGCGAATTTCTTAAGTAAGCCAATTATTGGAGGTCCCGAATCGTTTTATACTAAAAACAATTCTGTAAGATTTTAAAAAAATTACCTTGTTGTTTATTTTCATGTTTGCTTATACTTTGGTGCGCCATTTTCTTTCCGCTGAACGGACTAGGCATAGCACTGCGCAAGTTGTTCATTATGTACATTGAGGTCGTCATGGGGTTCGACGGCTTCGGTTCAAAGTTCAGATCCTCATGGAGGGAATCAAATGGCCCCTTGCTTGAATCTTTCGGTTGGAATGTTAATGATATCCTGTTAAAAATAAATATTACTTATGGATTTTATTTTTTTATTATCCTTGTGGCAGGATCTTGAATAATATATTTATCAATTCGAACACCATTTTGGGGAATTATTTATAACTTATGTTTTTGCGTCACGCTCACGCAGCAGGGTAGGCAGAGGGAACCTAGTGTTAAGTATACTCCGTTCTCCACTTTCCGCCGTATTCTGGAAGCATTGTATATTGAGTAGCGGAACTCAATGCCACGCTTTGACTCGACGACAGAGCGATGAAAATGGATATATCAAATATTTCTTTTCCCCGAGTGAAAAACGAACCCACAATCACACTGTGCTCCTGCACCACAGCTGGCCTCCTTATTTTTGCCTAAGTTTGCTTATACAAAGTACGACTTTGAATTACTTACCACCTGTATTAAGAAGTAGTTCTGTTGAATATATAATATAGAAGTATTTAAAATACTTACATGGGCAAAGGAGTAATAGTGTTTCCTTTGAGCACATTTTCTTCAAACGATGCATTGTCCATCGTCGTTTGCGCTATGTGCGTAGCCGGCAAGTGATCATTTTCCTTCATTAAAACAATAAAAATATTTAAATAATAATACATTTATCTATACCAGTTAATTTATTTAATTATAAATTTAGTTATATTTATTTTATGGATATGCATGTAATTAGGTTTTACTTGTTGATAGCAAAGATCTCGTCTTGTTATAAAATAATTGAAATTTTAGAATTTCGATTTTTTTCCCTGTTAATAAAGATTTTTGCAAAACCTTACTAGAAATTTCAAAACTAATTTAAAATAATATTTAGCTAATTTAATTTTAACATAGTAATAATAACATATCATCATTTGAATATAAGTCCTCAGTTGGGGATCGAACTCACAACAATCGTGTTTAGTCAAACAGTGTCCCACTTGATGACACGCGACGATGACTGCCACATAATTAATAAATAATACTCAATAACACAACTAACATGGTAATACAAATCCAAAGTGGTTGATTTCACAGTAAGCGTGGTGGGTAAGGGTCTCACGCTGGGCATTTGCTGTACCCCTACAATGGCGTTACAGAATCTAAACACAAGGTAGTCGGGCTGCACCCGACGAATTTCACGACTGATATTTGGACGTAGATCTGCTATTGGGAATCTGGAATTGATTATACAGAGTGTTTTTATCATCACTACTAACCACAGTTTTAACTACTCTATATGGGCCAAAACAATTAAAACAAGTGATTTTTCCAAAAATGAAAAACATATTTTTTGTTTTTCCTAATCTCGCGGGAATTATTAAAATTTTTTCTTTGATTATAATTACTAAAAGTTGCAAAACAGAGAGAGCACTAAGTTCTTTTTTCCTAGCCTGCTAAACGCCAGAGAAAAAAATGTTTTAAGTAACATATAAAAATAAATTCATACCTAAGTATAACATTAAGATTTGGACACTGCAATGAGAAATTCATTTGGTTCTGCGCCGGTGGGGAGGTGGTAACAGGTTCCGTTGTACTCCCAAAGAACGTCGCCGACATACGTTCTAATAACGTTAATTCCACATCTATGTAGAAAGGAGTGCATTTTAATCTGTTGAAAATTATTTAAATATTATTTTATTATATCAATTAGTGATAAGGACATATCTATTGTCCTTATAACTAATTGTGAGACACATCTCACAATATGTGGTAGTTGTGGATTCAATTCTAAGTTGGAGAGTGTATAAAGGTTAGTGTTAATAATTATTTTGAAAAAGACACAGGAAGTAAATAGTTAAGACATTTTAATCCAAGCGTATTTTTAATAATAACAATTCGCAGCATGCCTTTACACTTTTTATACGTTTTTGATAAATTGGCGTTTTTATAAGTGATTCCTTCACTATCAGTATTTAGTAGTGTAACTATATTTTTTTATATTTAATATTTATTATTAGTTCTATATATTATTATAATTAGAACTTAACTAGTCTTTAACAATGTTTGGTTTAGCCAAAATAAAATTGTAGCATTTATAAATGCGTAATATAATAAAGCGGTCCATGTTATTACTAAATGAGTAAGAAAGTAATAACTAATAATTAATAATATCTCACACAATATCTGTAGTGGGATAAACTAATTTCTTTTCACCGGATACTCGCATATATTTCGATGTTTGTTTGAAATTTAGTCGTAAATTTGATTTTGAAGATGTACTGGCGTTTTCTTCTTCGTCTATAAAAGAAAAACAATATAAAGCAATTAACATTACAAACATTCCTGAGCAATTAAAATAGCGAATTCCAAACCAAACGAAACCTTTGATGATTGGAGAAGTAATAAAAACGTAATGCTTGTACTCTTGAATGGACTCAACCTCCTTGGCTTTGCAAAATGATTAATTGCAAAATATTTTTATCTTCACACTATATCCCTCCATTCCATCTCTACAGTGGGCGGGTGGCGCGGGAAATCTAGTTAAAATATTCTGTTCCTTATGCCAGCATCACTACGGTATTCACAATCTCCTTTACTTTGCAAAATGGTTAACAACAATACTATTATGTCTAACAAATTGCATACCTTTATTTTCAAACCATATTAAATCATATTTCTGTGGTATCACGTCTTCAAGATCCTCGCCTTGAAGGTAGAGACACTCTCTAACTAGTACATATTTGATGGCTGCTTCACACATTGTTTGGCTTCCGTGAGCTGTGACCTTCTCGCTTCCGTCTAAACTTATTTCTGATGTTAATATTCTGGAAAATAATGTTAGATTTTTTTTTTTAACTTTGCTTCTAATTGTATCCCTCAAATAGTAGGGTAGACGGATAGAATCTTGGATTAAGACTTTCAATTCCCCATTGCCACTAATTATAAGGTTTGTTAAATATTACTTTTTATAATCAGTTAAATAATGGACTGGTAGGCAGAGAGAATCTAACCCACTCTGTACTCTACTGCCATTTTAGTGAATTTGTTATTAATTTGAGTTTGAATTGGTGTTTTTTTTTTCTTATTTAACTTGTTCACCAAATATTTTTTAAATTTAGTTAGTTGAATTTCATATATAGTAATTTTATTTAAAGAAAATTATATATACATAAATTATATTTCAACATAGAATATTTTGGGCAAAAATATATTTAATCAAATTCTTTCAGAAATATTACCTTAAATGATCTAAATCTGTCGCCGTATCCAAAGCTTCATTGATTGTATTTAAATCTCTTTTATCGTCAAATCTACTGAAAGTTTCGATACGATTGAAAAATTCTGTAGAAATGAGCTGCAAATTCGTAGCTGAAGATGGCGAGATACAGTCCGTTGATAATGGCGTAGGAACTAATATATCCTAGAAAAAAAATACTAAGATGTTTGAAGAACTTATGTGATTTCCTTTCAAAAATTAACATTAATTAATTAAAATAGACATATTAAATAAAAATAGTCAATAGGAAAATCGGAAAAATTGTCGAAACTAGTTCGAAGTCCCCCTACTAATGTTACACAAAAAATTAAAGTTACCTAAATTAACTGTTATTTAAGACAGTTTCCTTTTTTTGTAACATACTCTGTAAGAAATATATAATATATCGAGAAGAAATATATTTTTGTTTAGATGGTTTGGATATTGTGAAAGTATTAAAGGAAAAAAATATATTAAATACCTTATGGAGAAGAACACAGGAGAATGAAGCAATTCTCAAGCTTATGTGGGACGTTTCTGCAGTAGGGTCACCATCTATGTGTGGGACTGTAAGAAAACATATATTATTTAAGAACTATAAGTAAAATTATGAGTTCTGTTGTGAATTTTAATATAAGATAAAAATAAAAAACTAATATTTTTTATACTACCATGTTTAATCTACATAAAGGCACTAGGGTAATCTTTAATAGAAAAAGGCTTATCGAGAGATGTTTAAGAATTAATATGTTTAAGACATAAAAATAAACACAATACAACAAAACCTGTCTGTACGATAATATACCTTTCTTATTTCGTTTAATTCTCGGCTGGCTTGGCACATTGATGCTGGACGTCATACTGGTGCTCATGGAGCTGACGGAAGACGCGAAACTCTCCGTCATCTGGTTAGCTTGCGACGTCATCGGGAGAAACCTGTCACTTTCTGCGTCACTATCATCTGTGAATATTAAAAAACACGTTTTAGTTTATAGTTTGAATGTCATGTTATATTATTTAATTCATCAAAATTGGAAACCCCATAGACAACTGTATTGTTTTTTTCTTCAATTACGACATTGAGATGGCTAAATAAACACATCAAGTTTTTCTGACGGAATACGGTATTATAAAATTTAAAATATATAACTATGTTAAATATTTTATTTTGTTAACTGGGTACTTGAAAGGCGATGTAAATTATCACATTTATTGTGTTCTTGTCATGTAAATGAAATTGTATTTCTTTTTGAGAATTCAATAAACGTAAAATATATAAGAATACATCAATGATTTAAAAAAAAAAAAAACAAGCAGGGATAGATTACCTAGCATACATTCATGTTTTATCAGTATTCTATCTATATTACATTTCGAGGCCATTGTAATGCAGAGTCGCAAGCGTGCGACTTAAGCGCCAGAGTTGTTTGTTCGATTAATACTCGCTTGAAATAAATGTTTAATATTTTAATTCCCTCGTTCTGGTAAGAGAAAACATGGTGTTAAGTCAACACTCAACTAAAAGTGGGGAACAGAAATGTATCAATGGGAAACAGAGAGAATAAATTACAAGCTATGTATTACACACCAAAGCTAGGTCCAGACCACCCATACATGCCAGTAGGCTTGGTGTGTTGCTTCTCCAAGTTACCTAGTAACTGAGCCTCTATCAGTTGAAAGTCTGCTTGTTTCATTGGCTTACATTGCATATTGATGCCTGTAGGCCGAACTGGTATGTTGCTGGAATTAAATTTAATTTTATATAGCCTTTTATTTTAGTACATATGCAGAATTTACTTTGTTCCATATACAAGAGAGAAGAATTGAAGATTGAGTGAATGGTGGTGGTGAAGGAAGATTTTAAGACTTATTCATTAGAAATATGTGAAACAATTTGAATTTTGAACACAATAATGATATATATAATTAGATTTAGCTTAAATCATATTTTTTTTATTAAATTAATTAATATAAAACAAATTACAAACCTGGTATCTTCTAAATCTGGTTGGTTCAGGGCATCAACAAGCTCCAACAGAGTGTGCAACTGCCTTGGACTTATGAACACAAGGAAAGACCCTAATAATATCTTAACTTCGACTTTAGGGCCTTCAACCTCCTCCGAATGTTTTAATTTCAACGCTAATTCTTGCTGTCCAGTTAATTTTGCAAATAAAATTGGATCTGGATGACTAGTTTTCTCTTCGGGGGTTCCTTCTCTAGTAGATTGATTTAGCCTTTCTTCAATTATTTCCTTTATGGGATCTGATTCTATTGTAGATATAACACTTCTCGTTTCATAAAACACATCCGACATTGTACTTTGATAGGTAGAATCCGGTGTTTCTGCTGAATTGCCTTCAGATCTGTCAGCTTGTGTTGACACTGAAGTCGATTTTTCCATTATTAAACTAGGCGCCATAGTGCGTAATTTTGATGGGAATTCGTCTATATAAAATGTCACGCCATGAAATTTTATTTTTTTATTAGTGTATGTAGCAACTATATATGTTTTTGTTTTGTCTGGATCTGTTGACTCTGGTAATGGCTCGGACCCAGCTTCATCAAAGTAATCAATGCTGAAATCAAGAAAAGATTTTAATTTTAATGATTTATATTCATATTGTCTGATAAATTTTTAAAAAATAATGAAAACACCAATTGGCGTACAAAATCTTATCGCTAATCATCAATTTCTTCCAGATAATTATGTTAGTAAATTTATATGACTATAAAGAAATTTTAGTGTAACTTTATACTAGCTACAGCTAGTAAACACTATAGTTTGTTTGTTAGTGGATTCAATCCATGCCCAGGAGAATTATTATATTGAAATTAACTTTCATTTTTCCACTCTTGTAAATGATATGCGAAATTGAGTTCTGCCACAGAATTCGTAATTCTGCAGTGATTCGGCGAAAAGTGTCAATACTAGGTACTTACTTTACTCAATGGGGAAAAAACAATGAAGGTGAAAAAAAAATACTTACTGTTTGATGTGAATTTCCAAAGCAATACCACGGTGCCCATTTTTTGGTACATGTTCTATCCTTATTTTTGTATTAACAAATTTTACTTTCACTCTGCTCAAAACTGTAATGAATTTATTGCATTTTATTAACCACAACTTGCTAGGATATTTGTCTATAGTTTATAAATGAATACATGCTTAATTAGCATACAATGTTAAACATGTACAATGTATATATTTAACATATTTATTTATGTCAATTACAGTCAAAATAGGTTACCCAATTTAAAACCTTATTAACATTGTACTAGAGGCTGTTGTGGCACAGTGGTACAGCGGCTGACTTTAAACGCGATATTAGTGGGCTCGGTGTGTTTTGGGAAAATTAATTATTATAATTTTCTCATTTTAGTAGCAGGATTTGTTCTGTGTGGTGCAGTATTTCATAAATTGTAGAACAGTTTTTTCCCTTTGCCTACATACTATGCTCTATATAGTATTATCTAATATAAAATTAATTATGTATAAATTTATGTCCATAATTGTCAAAGAAAATAAATAATATAAAACATTATTAAAATTAAACAATAGATAATAAAAGAAATTACTTGAATCTATGGCATGAGCAAACATCTCAATACCGTCAACAGGATTTGATTCTTGAGGACCAGATTCTTCTTGTAGGCACTCGGCTGCTAACTGCATGGATGAAGACATGGAGGACCACATTGACTCCAGCATTGATGACACTTAAATTTCAATATCATAAAAAACATGATTTACAAAATGCAGTAAATAAACAAAAATAAAATCAGCTTCATGCTGTATTCTGCACATAGCAGGGGGAGCAGCAGAGGGAACCTGGTGTTAAGACACTCCATTCCCCACTTTCTGCAGAATGTTGGAGGCATTGCATGTTAAGTGGCAGAGTCCAACACCACTTTGATACACACCAGAGCAAATAAATGGAAATAAATATTTTATATAAACAATTATATATTTAACAATGTATGACATGAAGTGCAGAAAAAAATCGTAATTTATCACATCATTCATCACACTGTATTTTTTTCCCATTTTTATAATACAAAGAATAGTATTTAAAAAAGTGTCTATAATTGTAACTGAATATTGGTAAGTATATTTCAACCTTGTTGATATCAATAGTTTTTAAATCAAGGTCAAAGGTCCATAGTAGACCTTGAGAATAAAATCTACAAATGTACAAGGAAGTTTGGCCTAAATTTAGCTCAAAATATATTTTATTTGATATATGACATTGTGAGATTTAAAATTTAAATGATAATTCTTGTAATACCTGGTTCTGCTCGGACTTTTGGCTGTACTGTAAGTGAAAGGCCGTTGATTTCCACAATAGAGTCATCTTTAAGTATTGTAGACCAAGGTACAGTTACAGTAATTTCTTTCATATGACCATCCACTATTTCAAGAGGCCAGTTTTGAGTATCTCCCAACTGATTAATAGCCTGTAATGGTGCATATAATAAACTTATAAAGAATTTATATATTTAAAATGTAACACAATTGTTGCTTATATTTGTGTCTGATAAAACATATGTTATGATTACGCATAGAATTAGCAAGCTTTTGACATATTATAAGCAAAAGTCTTATACTTTTGCTAAAAACAAACAATAATTTACATATCATATAGGAATAAAATTTTAAACACATATTTTTAAGATTTTTCAGTATCACAGTTATGCAGAAAATATATATTTAAAATAATAAGAACAAGGAAATCATTTCATAGATTTCTTTGTTAAGACAACACATACACGTGCTATTTTGCATAAAATATAAGCGCACTTTTTATTGGCAAGGACAAAATTGATACAAATAAAGCACCACGCCTAATACATTGATTTAACTTGATAAGATGTAGCCTTATTCATTAAATATAAAAATTGATTACCTCGCAGTCAAGGCTAACGTCGGAAACGGTACCAGTTCCATTGTAAAGATCGACACTGAGTTGAGCTAAAGTGAGTTTTTCTTCAAGAAAATTACCCAAGTATCGTTGAAGTAAATATCTGCAGGCTCTCTTTTTAATACTCTCAGACCATGGCAGATACCACAACATTTTTATGATTTTAAGATCATTACACTATAAATTTTTGCTTTTGTGCGTAATGACTATTGTGATTTGCGTGTGATTGACTTGGGCACGTAAATAAACATAACGTTCCGTTTTACATTATCTTCTAGGTTGACATATCTGACAATTCATACATCATAGCTGTCAGTGAACATTAATGTCAATTTCAATTGATTTCTTTTTTATCTATATATATATACATTTTAGGCAAAGATACTTAAACTTTCAATTATAAAATGTACATTTTCCTGTAGTATGATATAAACAATGTTGGATTTCAGTGAAAATATAAATATTTTTCTAATATTACATATTTTGTCTTAAATTAGTATAAAATAGTAGTTTAGGTTTTAATTCTTCTTGATCAACCACAGGCTTAGTAGAATTCTCGTAGCAAGTATATATTGATAAACTGTAAAATATAGCTGCCATGTTAGTTGCCAAAAATATTGTAGCTGAAAACTCAGGATGTCCAATACCAGAATTTGAGTAGCCAAGACAATCCGTATTGTTTATGACTAGTTTTATTTCCACGCTCGATACCAGAATATCACCTATAATAAAAAATTACCAATAGATAAATTGTAAATAATTCCTCAATAATTTTACTTTTAATAATATATTTTAATGTTTGTCTTGTGTCGTCTCTTGATTTCTTCTCCTATATAATCATTGCATATTGATGGTAAAACTTAACGTTACGCTTTTTTTACCAGAATATAAAAATAGATTTTTTTTTCAGTTTCACGCAACATCCTGCATGCAGTAAGACAGACAGAGGGAGACTAATGTTAAGACACTCGAATCTGCACTTTCCATGGAATTCTAGAAAAATTGGGTGTTCAATGGCAGAACTCAACGCCGTGCTTTACCTCGACTCCACAAATAGCGAAGAAATAATATAGTCTCAAAATGTGTGATTAGTACGACACGTGTGCTTCGTCGCATCATTAAACGCACGCAAGAATCTTATTTAGTATCTGATTCTTTTTCAACAATTTAATTATCATTTTAGTAGTTTTTATAAACTTATATAGGTAGAAGTACTATTACTATTTAAGATTTTTCATGACTCACTGTTTTCACTTCTGTAATAAATATCAAGTATTCTGTTCATTTTTGCAGTAGGCCATGCTTTATGTTCTGAATAAATTATCTGATCTATAAAACACATAAGAAATATTGAAATTCTAATTTAAGTGGGGGTCAATCGTGGCGTAGGGCACAAGTGTCACTAAACGCAACTGGTTGTGGGATAGAACTCCACTGGAGGAAATGTAATATTTTCATTTCCTTGCTCTGGTGTTAAGGCAAATCGCGGAGTTGACTTCCGCCACTTCTTCTTCTTCCTCATGGTATTAATCCCGGTTATTGCCAGGGTCTGCCTTCCTACTCAACCTACGCCACTTTTCACGGTCTTTTGCGTCCTCGGTGGTTAGACCATTGGCTCTCATGTCCTGCATCGCAACATCTAACTAGCGCTTCCTTGGGCGTCCGGGAGGTCTCACTCCAGGAACTGATATAGCAAGGCACTTGCAACCGACCTAGTTCTTAGGCCGGCGCGTAACGTGGCCAAACCATTTCAGGCGACGCTCTTGGAGCTTATCCGCTACGTCACAGACCCCAAGATTACCTCGAATGAATGTGTTGCGTATGCAGTCAGACCGCGTTACGCCGCACATCCACCTCAGCATCTTCATTTCTGTGACGTGAAGCTCCTGAGTGTGCCGAGATAGTGCTGGCCAACATTCGCTGCCGTATAAAAGAACCGGTCGGACGATGCTCTTGTATATCAGCCCCTTGAGCTTGGGCGGTATTCTGCGGTCGCAGACCACACCAGTGACCAGTGACTTCCGCCACACAACACGTAATGTTTCCAGAATTTGGCGGAAAATTGGTATATGATATAGGTAGGTACTTGAAATACCTTGACAAGTTCCAAGTTTGAAAGATATTTTGTAGAAAGGTACACCTATGGCTTCAATGGTACGGTAAAATTTTACTTCACCAGAAGTTACACTGTAGACGTAAAACAATATAGCTATATATTTGCCAAATATTTCAAACCACATAATTAATATCAATAGTTCTCTAGCCGGGATTAATGCCAGGAAGAAGTTCTCAGTTAACCTTGTGTATAGCTCGAATATATAGAAATTAATGAGGTATTTGCAAGACAAGTATACTTATGTCTACTGTATGAGTTTTATAAACAGAGACTTCAAGGAACTAATAGAATCGGTTTGTTTTCTATTGTTAGAGATATCGTAGAATTATAACACCTACTTTTAAATGTTTAGATTTTTAGATATTTATAATTGTTTAAGATTGTGACTCGCAATTTTGTGTGTGCGTGCATATATTATACTTAAAATCATTTTTTTCTCGAAGGAATCTCTTTTAAAATTTTCAACGAATCTAGGGGAATTGTGCTCAAGATGGCATACTATGATAACATGACACACTACCAATATTGATGGAAATATACGCGCTAAGTGCGATCTTGTGACGTTCAGAGAGTGTCTGTAGATGCAGCTAGTGATTAAATTCAGTATGGTTGAAAGTGAATGCAGATGGGCAAGTAATTGATGTTTTCGTTATTTTCAATTGCAAAAAATTTTTCTTTCGCTTTAGCTTCATGGTGAAAAAACATGTAAGATAAAGGTTTTCTATTTGAACTAATTATAAATGTGAAATAGGATTATTATATGACACAACTAACGCTAAAAGCGCATCCTAATCTAAGTATAACTTTTTATCACAGCGGTTAAAATTAAATTCATATATCTATTGGGTAAGATGACATACAAAACGGGAGTATAAGATGGCATACTATCTTACCCTTATAAATAGAATCGATGTGTTTTTTTTGCTTTACCTACAAAATGCCTGGCAATTACAAACGAATATCAACGCGAACAAATTGGTCACAAAAAGATATGGATAAGGCTGCTAGAGCAAGGGCATTCAATAGCCGCAAGTGACGAAGCTTATTTCCCTTTTAGAAAAGGAAGTGACTGATAACGAAATCCAACCTCATGGAATTTGCAACTTGTATGAATCTGGCTTTAATACTGTTTAAAAGTCACCCAGCGAAGAAGAAACTTTTTATTTGTGAACTATGCTCGAAAAATTATGATGACATTTTATGCCACATATGTCATGACATTTTATGCCACATATGTCATGACATTTTATGCCACATATGTCAATGTCATTTTATGTCATATTACCCTGTAGATATGTCGTCTTACACTGGTCGGTCAAGTGCGATTTTTGTTTGTTTTTATGATGTTTGAAAGATGATTGTTCTGAACCTAAAATAATTTCGTTGAATATGATATATATAATAGTATACGCAATATGCTGTCCTCAGATGACTTTATTTATTTAAAATATTTGTCTTGAAAGAAAAGGTATGTCATCTTAAGCATAATTCCCCTAAATTACAGTTTTCTACATCTTTTATTTTCGGAAAGCCATAAATAAAGAGAAGAAGAACCTTTTATTATAGATTTAGTATGTATTTTAGTTTTTAAATTAATTACTGACTACTTTTATTACCAATTTTCCTAGTAAGTATATGATGAATTTATTTGAGGTTGAATTCATGGTTGTAAACAAAATGATTAATTTATTTTTTTATTTAAACTTTAAGGAAATAAGCAATATCTGTAAACGTTAACAAAGGAAAAAAAGAGCACCATTCTTTTATTTAATAATTGTACAAAAATGGACCGGAAAATTTCGAATGGACTTTACACCTAAGTTATATATTTGATACTTGATGAGTCTTAAAGTAAAAATAGTTATGATAATCTGAAAATAAAACCTATATCAATAAGCGCAATTTCGTGAAATATATTTTGGCTAAAACTTTAATTGTACGTAGAAATGACGAAACGTGCCCCTTCAGCGATGCCTGCCCAAGTTTCGGTGACGATCTGTTTAATATACGAAGGGGGAACTAAGAAATCGTACTCGTATCCAGGTAGTTCCATGGTATAAGTCAGAGGTATCCCCACACCGCGGGTCCAGTCTCGGGAACTGCCACTGGAAAAGTAACTGCGTAAACGTTGGCTGCGTTTCCAACAATATACGGTGGCCTTGTCGAGCTTCAGTTTGTCAATTCCTGTTGCCATTCGTACACCAGCCACATGAAGGGTTAGGCCGTTTGAGGGGAGTGATCCTGTAAATTAAGTAAAGTGTGTAGTTAATTAAAAGGTTTGAGTAAACTTCTAGTTCTCTTGATTTTGAAAAAATCTAAGAGTTCTAACTATTTTATAGTTATAATCAAAAATATGAGAATGTAACAGCGTCAGTCTATAAATCAACAATTATCATCACTGAACCCAATTATGTTCGTTGTTGTGTTAAAGTAACAAGTTGTTATGTTAACTTCCACAATGGTATAAAACAGAAAAAGTCTATAAAAATGAAAAACAACTCGCACCATTAGTTCCCCAAGCATATAATAACATATTGCCGTAGCTGTGTAGAGAAATGTATAAAGCAGTACGCTCCAAATTAGAGTAGCATCTCGGATTACGCGGATCTCTGGTTCAGAGAAGGCAGATGGTCCTTCATACATAATTGAGCATGGATCCGCTGAAGCTTTTCGTGTACCTGTGTTGAAGAGTACGTATCAAAAATTGATAAGACATATAAGCATTAAAAAATATACTAACAAAATGCAAAATTAAATCGAATTCGCCAAAAGTAAAAGAGAAACTTAGGTAATTTACAAATATTATTTACTACTTAGCATTTAGTATGTCGATTAATTTAGAAAAGTATGTCATTTATAAAATAAAAACAAAAAATATATAGTAGGTAACACTTATAAAATTATGAAATTAACAAACCCCAGAAGAAGTCGAAATTACGATTTCCATCAACTCCAGGACATTCTTCGGCACCTTTATGAGATTTAGATCGAGTTTTTACAAGTAATAAAGTATTTAAATAAAAAATATAACAATTTAAAATTAATATATTATTTTATCTTATTTTACCGATTACGTAACAACCCTAATTAGACCATCAGATTTACAGTATCTCCTTATTTCATTGTTTACATTGTAAGTCACGTACATAATGAGCAGTTCTCAATCTCTGAAGGCGATCTTACCTCACTTATTATATATTCGTAGCCATCGGGGTTAGCCAGAGGGATAATGATCCAGTCGATTAAATCTACGAGCACCTGCAAAGCAACTGGAGTGGTCACCCATTCGTTACCATGAACAGCTGCATCGACAGGCTTGCTAAGGTTTTCGAAGCGGCTGGTGGAAATCCTCACGTACTTAATTTGGCGACCTTCGTAGCTTAGTCCGGCATTGACGACTGTGACGAGGTCGGGGTGTTTTTCTCCAATTTCGTCAACGTATTTGAAAATCCATTAAACATAACATTTTTTTGGCGTCGTTATGCCGTGTATTATAGATGAATTTAGATAATTAAATGTTTTGTATTTTCTCAATGTTATAGACAAAATGCCATGGTTTTAATGGGTGGGGAAGAGCTTCTTTGTCTTTGCCTGTTTTTCAGTAAATAAGGACCTTAAAAAAAAACAAACAAATAGTTCTAAATCTGTTATATCGTATTGGTACCTATACAGTACTTATATAACAACAAATATTTCACCTGCTCAGAGTTGTAATATGCATCACAAGTGATAGTGGCGTTACGATCGACGGCTGCCCTCATGTTCCAGGCATCTTCAGCTCGGAGTATTCTATTATACATACATTGTAAAATCAATAATTACTTTTCTAATTAATATGTAGATGCTAGATGTCATTGTTTTACGTATCTACACGTTTTTGTTAAATCACTATGCCTAATAAATATTTAAGAAAGAGCTTAGTTTAGAAACAAGCTATAGAAAGACCTTATAGCAAACTAAAATTTGAATTGACTTACTTCGCTAAATTGTTGGATAACAGCTTATATCCTATATTTTTCGTATTGAAATAGTCTAACCAGTACACTTTCTCCTTAGGTGATAGTGTTATTAAAACTTCGAGTTTTCCCGAATCGGATATTGCGGCGGGTTTCGCTGATAGGAAATTGAAAGTTGCTTCCAATGAAGCTATTTGCTGTGATGACCCCCATACTCGGTATAACAAATGCCTTTAAAGATATATTTATTTAAAATTAATATATGAAATCAGCTTCACGCTGTATCCCGCACACAACAATGTCGACAGAGGGAACTTAGTGTTAAGACACTCCGTGTACCGTCCGTGCCCGTAACATATAAATTTAAGCAAAACTAGAAAATACTATGTATATGCTATAAATTTTATTCTCCTGCATTTTTAGAAAAGCCGCGACCTTGAGTTCCGTTGAGCTCCAGAATTTGGCGGAAAGTGGGGAGCAGAGTGTCTAAAATCTCCCTCGCTAGGCTCCTTTTGCTTCCCCTGCTACATGGGGGATACAGCGAGGAGCTGGACAAAATATGGGCAATTAATTTCTTACCCTTCATATATCACGTGACGGGCCTGAGCGAGGTCCACCAAGAGGATTAAGTACGTGAACAAGCGTGACATAATTACTTAAAATTGAAATTGAACTGGCGATACAATTTAATCTTAATATGGATTAGTATGTGAATGAGCATTTAAGTTTTTTACTATCTCCTATGGTGGCTCTCAACGTAAAATAAATATTATATATATATTATAATTTTTAATATAAAAAAAAACTAACTTCAAGCAGTAAACTAGGCAAATTTAATACATATGTTTTTCTCATTGATAGCATTATTAGAAATGGACTAAATGAATAGGGTCCCAGTAGAAAATTCTGAGGTAGCAAACATAAAAAATACGGTTAACAACCTTCTTCTTTTACAGAAGTCGGTTAAAAATAAGCTAATTTGACCAAGGTACACAGTAGAGTACTGCAGCACACATTGGATAATTTTACACCTACGCTTAATCAATAGCATTTAAAACCCTATTCCTTACTTTCAGTGATTATTTATCATCAAAGAAAGACAAACAAACATTCATATGTAACAAATTATGATTATTTCTTATGGACTGTGGCTTATACAGATAAAACAACTTGACCTGTGGATAATCGATTACTATTGGAGAATTATTTTCTTTAGAAGATTAAATATGATAATGGTTAATTGAATAAAATTGAGAATAGACTTTAGATAACTACACTGAATAATAGTTACTTACATACAATAGTTACACTGATAGTGAGTAATAGTAAATGGTATAGTCCTACTTTTGTATATTCTTTCACGCATACATACATAAATTCAACAAGCACTGGATGATTTAATTAAGAAAAACAGGGTTAGAAAAATAAAAAGCGTTATCCCATCTAAAAATATATATATATAACTATTGCATCACTTTATATTACCTACTTAAATGCAGAGAGAAATAAACTTTCAAAAAAGAGTAGTTAAGAAAAACAAAAAATTACATATACTTTATATTTAATAATTCAACTAAAGATCAACCATATACGGATAGAACGTATCGCGCTCCTTCAGCGATACCAGCCCAAGATTCGACTACGATCTGCTTAATATATGAAGGTGGCACAATAAAATCATATTCATATCCAGGCAACTCCATCGTGTAGGTCAGAGGAATGCCTACACTCCGTGTCCAATCTCTGGAAGTTCCACTAGTGTAATAAAGGACGTTCGCAGCGTTACCAACAATGTAAGGCTGTGCCTTATCCAGCTTCAGTTCATCGATGGCAGTCGCCATTCTAATACCAGCAAGATGAAGAATTAAACCATTTGATGGTAGAGTACCTGTAAATAAAAGAAGATAGGTAAGTAAATATTTACTTCAGCATATTTATGAGCAAATTTAAACTAAATGTAAATAATTTAATAAGAGACAAAATAATACCAACCATTATTACCCCAGGCATATAATAACATGTTACCATAACTGTGTAGGGAAATATAAAGTTTAGTACGATCCAAGTTTGAGAGCACGGCACTTCTGATTATACGGATTTCTGGTTCGGAGAACGCTGATGGTCCTTCATAGATAATGGAGCAAGGGTTTTTAGAGGCTTCTCTTGTGCCTGTAAATTTTCATAGGTATTGCTTAGAAAGAAATGTAACAATTTAAATTAAAGAACGGCAAGTAGTGTTTAAAAGATTATTTAACTTCATAAATTAATAGTCAGGCAGCTTTTAGGCTGTATACGGGTGTCTTTAAAATAATTCTTTGAATGAAAGCATAGTTTTAACAACTTAAAACGTAACACCTCTTTCAAATTAGTATTACCATTTACCATACAACATCGTTATACTTACCCCAGTAAAAATCGAAGTTGCGATTGCCATCCACTCCAGGGCACTCTTCAGCACCTTCGTGGTTCTTAGAACGAGTTTTGCGCCACATTCGATCCTGTAAATTTCAATCAGTGTTTTCTATCCACATCCGTATAACATTAAATACTTGATAAATTAATCAATCAGCTTCACGCTGTATTCCGCACTCAGAAGGATAGGCAGAGGAAACCTAGTGTTAAGACTATCCGTTTCCCACTTTCTGCCGAATTGCAATGCCAGATTGCATGTTGAGTGGCAGATCTCAACGCCGCGCTTTAATAAATAAATAATAAACTAATTATACGTCGAATTATTATTTTTTTAATTTGAAAATGACTTACTTCATTTATGGTGTACTCATAGCCATCGGGGTTAGCCAACGGGATTATGATCCAGTCAATTAAATCTAATAGCTCCTTGTTGTCTCCACTCACTAGCTGGTCGATTATGTACAAAGCTACAGGAGTCGTGACCCACTCTCGCGCATGTACAGCAGCATCAATGACAATAACGGGCTTGCGAAGGTTTTCGAAACGGCTGGTGGATATCCTCACATACTTTATTTGGCGCCCCTCATAGCTCAATCCTGCGTTAATGACTGTCACTATGTCAGGATATTTGGCGCCAACTTCGTCAATATAATTGAAGATCTGTAGAAATTGAAATCTTATAGTATGATATTTGTTTTTTAATATTTTTTTACTATTTACAAAGAATTAAACTAGTTAATAATTAAACTAGTTTTAGTAGTAAAATGTGTGATTAAATAAAATAATTAATTATATAATTTAAATAAAATTGTTATCAATTTGGATATTTTGATGATGAGACAACATAATCACTACATATTCTCTGTCATAACTAAAAGATAAATTATTTTTTTAGGAGGCGAATATTAATTTGAAGCCAGGACTTGAACCCACGCATTTTAGAAACCGTCCAAGAGCTCTAACTACTAAACCATACAATACTAGCAAACTACGCTAACTACTACAGGTGAGCATGATGCTTGGCCGGTGCAGTTTTCCTATAAATCTTTTTTGTATGAACACTCTAAAAAAGTAAAAAATAATTTAAATAATAAAGAACAATATTATTTACTTCTTCACTGTTGTAATAGGCATCGTATGAAATAGAACTGTTGCTACTCTTAGCCTGTCGAGATCTTCCATTCATTACATCTTCAGCTCTGAGTATACTGGAAAATAATTTTAAAAAACCTTTTATAAAATTATGCTATATATAGATAAGATTTGGTATAAAAATTGAGAATGTTACAATTGTCAATAGTATTAGAAGAAAATAGATATTAAATGACATGTAGAATGTGAGAATAAAAAGATATTTAATATGAGTTGTAAAGATATGCTTAACGCTTGAACAGGTAATTTCCTATTTTAGGCAAGTTTAAGATCTTCATCGTAAAAGTATAGCATTTTCTAAGTGTCAAACTCACCTAGCAAGATTATCTGAGATTTTTTTGTATCCCACATTGTTATTTTTGAAATGTGCGAGCCAGTGGTGACTTTCTTCGGGGGATAACCTTATCAAAGCTTCTAATTTATTAGAAGCGGATAAAGCAGCGGGTGTAGTTGACAAGATATCTAAATTAGCTTCTAAGGAGGCAATTTGTTCTGAAGATCCCCATACACGGTAGAGAAGGTGGCTTAAAAAATAAATATGATACTATAGAATTTTCATAACTACTTGCCATAAATACTATTTAAACTATTCCCGAAATAGAGACGCTATTTAAATTCAAATTCAAATTCAAAATATTCTTTATTCAAATAGGCAATTATTACAAGCACTTTTGAATCGTCGAATGAACATATGAATAAAAAGCTACCACCGGTTCGGAAGGCAGTTCTGCTGAGAAGAGCCGGCAAGAAACTCAACAGTTTATTATTTCGTTGCATTTATAAATATAAAAAAATATATACCTACATGGCAAAGTTATATTGTAAGTAGCTTTACCTATAAGGCTATTGTCACAAAGTGTGGCTGTCGCGACTGGTTGTAGGTTCGATCCTCACTCGAGGAAATGAAATATTGATTTCAATTAGTATTTATTCTATATTTGTATTTATCCTCCAGAATTCGTCGAAAAGTGGGCAACTGTATGTCTTAACACTAGGTTCCATCTGCCTACCCTGTTGTATGCCGGATACAGCAAGAAACTGATTTAATTTGATTTTAACCTATGAAGATTATTAATTTTATTACAATAGTAAACTGTATATTTTTTATATTTTTCAACAATATTTAATAATTTACTAGACCAATGCTAGAATTGTAATCTCACGAATAACTTATTAGCTTTTGCCGAATGTATAGCTTTCATATAAATGAAAAAAATAAATAAAATCTTACCCCTCATATTTTTCATGGCGAGCCTGAACGGCCGCCACGAAGAGAACAAGGCAAGCGATCAAGCGAGCCATATCAGTCGACACTGGACTTCCAAATGTCGGCTTTAGTAATTAATAACGGTGGATATTTTTTATTATAGATAATCTACAAGTTTATCGTAATCTTAATTTAGTATAAATTATGGCAGACAAATTATACGTTTTTATTATCTTTTTAAATAAAAATACCTATAAAGATACCGACATTAGTTAGTCGATAGTAACGCAAGTATAGTCTATTCCTAATACCTTTAATTATTATTAATTGCAGAAGAAGCTATAATCGGTAGCAATAAGGCTTTTAAGTTTATCTTTTTCTATTTAAAAAGATGTACCTATATATAAGTTGTACAAGATATTACATTATAAACAGAAAAACTGTGACTCATTTTGTCTGTTGCTTTGAAAACATCTTTCAAGGATAGGTGATGTAATTAGATAATGATAATAATGGCGTCAAGTGCTAAGGGTTAAATATTTTTAAAGATGATACTTTTATTATATTCCGGAAAAACACACTTTTTTATTTAGGAAAAACACACAATGTTTGTATTTAAAGTGTTAATATATAAATGAAAATATCCTTTTAATAACCATCACCAATTTATAAGTATAATTTTTAATAAGTCTCTACAAAAAATTTGATAGTCAATTTGGAGAAAGCTATCCTTTTACTTTTCGTCCAATTTTGGAATATAGAATATGTAGAGAAGAGATGTACACTGTGGTAGGTACTAGCGGCCGTGAATATTAACTTGAGCCCGGCATCAGAAATATTTTTCGTATAATTATTTTGAACATTTACTTCAAAAATATTACGTAAAAATCTTAGTTAACATAAGTTATATTCTATTTGTTCGTTTTGTTCATAAAATAAAAAAAAAACTATATTGTGTTAACATTTTTAGGGTGTTATTCTGCACTCATTAAAAAAAATACTTTTTAGAAAACGTATAAAAAATTTTATGTAGCGGGAACCCGCGCCTCTGGGAAACCGTCCTAGTTATTAACAAGCTACGTCGAAATTATTATACGCTTGTTACAACTTATTTATTTATTGTTAGCATTTCTGTAGGGAAATTTTTACAAATTTCCGCTACTTAAAGATTATTGCAAAGAATTATCATCTGGCAAGTGAGATTGCTATCATGGTGTACCCCTAGCGGAGTAGTCAGAGAACAGAGAGCGCCAAACGCTGCGGTCTCTATCAAATTTCTTTCTCCTCGTCCACTGTCCTCAACCTCTTCACACATGCCCTCCGAGGGATCCTCATGTTTTTGTGTGACCTTCCTCCAGTATCTTTGATACTGTGTATCAATACGTGTTTCGAAGGTCAATCGAAGTCTCTTCCAACTTTCTTTCCGCCATAACTCCTTAAAAACAGAAAATGGCTTCCAATCTTCATTATGGCAATCTTGCCTTAAGTTTATTATACAATTTGTCGCATTAGAAAAGACTAGAAGTTCTGTTGTAAAGAAAAGTTTATAAATATCGCTATCATGGATTATTTAATGTACTCGTTAATACTCGTTATTTAATGCACTGCTTACCGATTATTGTACGAATTGCCTTAAGAACGATAGCCGTCCCAAAGTAGAATATTATAATGTTTTCGGGATTTGTATACATATTTGTAGTTGTTTACTACCTGTACATAGTCTCTATTTACGATCTTTTATATTGCTTAAAAGGCGTGAAACATAAATAAAAAACAAATAAAATATTTTTATTTTTTTATTTTAAATTAAATAAGATTAGTTACGACTAGTGAATAAAATATAGAAACAATACAATTTATCAATATTTTAATAACTTATTTGTTATCATTATTTTCTTAAGTGCATAATAATATTCCTTGCAGTCTATTTAACATAAAATGGTCAGCTTTACTTTGTTAGTGGACACTGGAGAGAATACTGTGTAAAGCGACCAATTTTTAATTCAACAGCCTTCTCTGTTTTTTCGTGATTGTATAATAAATACATACAATAGTATAAAACAATGCTTAGTCAGCATTTCAATGTGGAACAGCTTCACGCTGTATTCCGCACACAGTAGGGTAGGCAGAGGGAACCTAGTGTTAAGAATCGCTCCCCACATCACGCCGAATTCTGGAGGCATTGTGAATTGAATGGCGGACGATGACTCAACACCACGCTTTGCCTTGACACCAGAGCGAAGAAATGAAAATATTAATTTAAATAAATATTTTATTTTCTCGAGTGGGGATTGAACCCACAACCAGTCGCGTTTACAGTCACACTTTGTGCCCCTGCGTCACAACTGACCTCAATATGGAACATCTCCGCTATTATTGGGAACTTGGACCTCAATAACGCCTGGTTTTTTACTTAGCCAGCTAAAAATAGCCGAGCTAGGTAGGTAATCATAATTATTTCGATATTTCAAAAAATGCGAATAACAACCATAAATGTGAGCAGAAAACTTAAGTTTAAATTAACAGAGAGCTTAGTTATCATTAAAATTATGATATATCTTAGATCTATCTTAGAACATCTTTCTGGAAGATGCGATAGAAATATTTCCGAAAGTACATTTTGATGGATTTTTGGAAACCTTTATGCCACCACGCATATATTAATGGATTTAGGATGCTATTGAGAAAAGCTAGTGCACCTAGAGGTCCCCCCAGCAGCATACGCAAGTGCATGCACTTAGTGCTTGTGAGTTTCTCTTGACACAATACATAGAATATAACAGCTATGAAATATGGCATCCAAGTAAATATGAAACTACCCGTCGTTAACATTACAATTATAATTGCTCGCCATTTGTTTGGACCTTTTTTAGCTGCTTTTCTTTTACCATTTTCTAAATCTTTTCTTGTTTCTCTTCTCTTCCCTGTATTGGTTTGGTCAGCTACACTTGAGTAAATCGAATAAATACTAATGTTAGAATCATAAGTGTTTTGGCGTTCCGTATCCGTTAGAAATGTTACAGAATTTTTTTTACATTTTTCTGCTCCGTCGAGATTATCACTGCTTTTAAATATGCTATTAATTTTGTTATCGTTAACTTCAAATTCCTTTTTAGAACTTCCATTAAAAGAGGCGCTACGTTTTAATTCTGAATTTTTTGAAATCGGTATTTTGACGGATTGAGTATTTTTTGTGGGGTGACCATTTCCTCTGTATATTCTAAGTTCAGGTGTGCTGTTTGAATTTTTCACTGAAGCTTTTATTTCTCTAACATTTTTTAGGGCCTTTATTAAAATTATAGTGTAGAGAACAGCAACAAGTATAATAGGGATGATGCTTAAAAAAGAATTAAGCAATATTAAGGTTCCAGGAAATAGAGATACATAATAACACCTTGCATTTTTCAATTCCGTATTCACCCAACCCAATGCTGGGAAAAATCCTAGTGTTATACCTGAAACAATATTAAAATTATACATTAAATTAAATATTACCATTTTTATTTATAATGTACTAGTCGTCGCCTGGAATTTTATTTGTATGTTTAATTTTAGATTAAACTGGAAAAAAATTATTTTTAAATATACTTACAGTGTACTAAGATTATTATTTTGTATTAAAAATCCTAAAGTTTAATTTGTTGCATAGTGTAATTAGATATGGAATTCGATGTCTGGCTGATATATTAAAGACTTAATAACAGACTGATAATATGGCGATAACAACTAAACGTGCATAAAGGTATTAATTATATTTTTTAGGTATATATTTATAAGAAGAGGGCACCTAGAAGCCTAATGTTAAGACACTCCGTTCCCATTACGACATTTCCGTTCCCCATTTTCCGTCAAATTCTGGAGGCAAGCATGCGAGCGTGTTGAATGCCAAAACTCAATCTTTGTCTTGTTACTAGAGCGAGGCAGTGAGAATATTAAAAATTTAGTTTCCTAGAGTGGTAATCGAATGCATAGTCTGTAGCGTTTGCAGTCGCACGAGTGAGCCCCTGCACTATTGCGCAATGTTTCTTAATTTGCATGTTCATTTGAAAATTATGTTAGAAATATACTCGTATTTAAATATAAACTTACCTATCAACCAAATGCAAAGAATGCCAATCCGTACTTTTGTTGTACTAAACCATCTCTGATAGTAAAGTCCATGCAATATGTAAATGTAACGATCCACAGCTATGAGGCCCACGCTGAATATCGACACCATGGCGGGACATACCAGCATACCTGAAAACAAATACTTTTTTAGTGAATCCTTAAAATATTTTTAATATAAGGGTTTTTTATAATTTTTGTGTTACACAGAACGAGAAAGAATTTCGATTTCACATTATTCGCCTATTTAAAGGAAAATACTTGTAGGACCTGATAATGTAGAATATTTTCAATTAGCGCCTTAAAAACTTAGTGATAATTAATACCTAGTGATCTAGGTTTTCCCTTTTCAATGATCTAGGTTGCCTATTGATTTTCTTTCAGCTTTATAACAAAGAAGTTTTATAAATTATTTAAAAAAATCCCTGACTCACCTATTTGAAATATACACAACGGGTTAGAGCTCATAGGATTATCCAGGGTGACTCCAAAAATAATAGATATTCCAACAATAGTGTCTGCTAGAGACACGTTGCCGAGCAGCAAATATGTACTTTTGCATTGTTGGGCTGGAACAAATTTTACTTATTTCACTAATAAAAACATCTTTCCGTAGAGTATTTTATACTGAAATTTATAATATTTTTTTATCAGCTTCACGCTGTATCCCGCACATAGTGTCGTTAGTGTTAAAGCACTCCGTTCCCCACTTTCCGCCGAATTCTGGGGGCATTGTGTGTTGAGCAGCGGCACTCAACGACGCGCTTTTTATCTCGATACCAGAGCGAAGGAACGGAAATATAAATTTAAGTAAATATTTCGTTTCCTCGAGTGGGGATAGAACCCATAACCATCACGTTACAGTCACACTCTAGTGCCCCTGCGCAACGACGGAAAAATATTTTATAAATTAGACCATGTTTCCTTTGTACTGAAGACCGAGCAAAGTGGAGTAGGTTGAGTGGGAAGGCAGACTCTGGCAATGGCCGGGATTAATGTCAGGAAGAAGAAGAAGAAGTATTAGTGTCGCGTGTAAGAAAACAAGTAACTTGTTAATTTTATTTTCACTTCAATATTTAGGTATTCTGCTTGTGTCCGTGAACTAAGACAATACAAATACACAGTCACACGACAAAAATAATATTTAAACTAATAATTATGTTTAATGTTTGCTAATATTGTTGACTTAACTTAAAATCTGTAGGTCACGTTCTAATTGTTGCTTAAATACAAAAAAAAATACAGCTACAGGTATGCAGAGGAAGCCTAGTGTAAAGATAAGAGGCGTTGCGTGTTGAGTGGTGGAGGTCAACGCCGCGCTTTGCCTGGCCACTAAAGAGAATAAAATGAAAATATTAAATATTTTATTATATTCAGCTGTCCCTGTACCACGACTGGCCTCATGAGAGTTTGATGTGGAGACTGGAAGCCATTAACGTTTCGGTAGAGTGCAGAACCGCTTCGTTTCTAACTTTTACGAGTACAACTTAATATCGTGTTTTTTTTAGCTATATATATTTAATTAATTAAAAAAAACATAAATAGGTAAATTAAACTATGTTCGTTAAAAGTATTCTTAGCACCATATCATTCGTTTTTTATTATATTACGGTAATTTTCTTTATTATTTACATCGATAATATAATGATAAATACAAAGGCCTTCGCCTTTAATTAGTTGCGATATCTATAAATTCTTTATACTATACAAAACAAATATACTTTGTAAATTAAGTATGACATCTCTTCCAGGAAATACTATATACATTAATATATTGTAGAGGAAGCCTTTTATTTAAACGTTTATTAGCATGTATTAGTAGAAGACTGTCAATTTAAGTTGCGTTAAGTTACACAATTTAACACGTAATGTCACTAATTCGGGCAAAAAGCGGAGAACGGAGAGTTTTGGCACTAGGTTGAATTTGCTTTGTTTTACCTAAAATTCATGTTATACATACGATTGATATGATTTTATATAATTTTATAAAAACCTTTTAAATGTAAATATTTTACTTTTAATTATTAAGGATGTAATTAATAAAAAATTGCATGTCATTGGGCTTGTCATGATTATCATGCTCGTCAGCATCACTTGACTAAGTTTAATTGTTATAAGTTACAGTCTAGGTTTTTATATTTCAGTTATTAAGGAGAAGAGATCTAGATAAAATAAGCCCACAAAAGAAAATATATAGGTTATTTTAATTTAAATTATCTATATTATCATCAACTAAATAATGCATATTTCAAAATTTTCAAAAATAAAATATAAATAAAATAATCTAATATAGATTACTTTTATAATGATTATTTAGATTTAAATTTATTTTTAACTTGATATTTTATTTATTATTATTTAATTGATTAGGCTATTAAACTATTGTCATGTACATCAAATAACATATTAGAAAAAAAAATCGGTTTAAATTACAAAGTAAATAAAAAAAATACATATTCATTGCACAGATAAAAAATATTTCAACAAACCTTTCTTTAATATGAGGCCACTGGATACAACAACGGTGAGATTGCTCAAAAATATTATTGTACCAAAAATGTATCCAACAGCTTGATATATCACGAACTGTTGCGTCTCTTTCGCTTTATACACTTCGAATAGGTCGAGGAAACCAGAACCACGGTACTTCGATAAATTAGCAACACTTATATTATTGTTTGATTCTAACCACTCCATTATTATTATTAGAAACGAGTATTCGAGCGAGAAGCTAATTTGTTTTTATGTTTACTATTAAATGAATTTTTCTGTTGGCACATTTCAACGCCATCGTTTCTTGGTGCGAAATGAGATGAAGACAAACATTGCTCACCATGAGGTTTATCCTCGTCGGGTTAAGTTTTGTTTATTATAATGAGAAAATTTGCATTTTGTAGATCCTTGTAAGTTTATTTAAGTTTATATTTTGACAAATTATTATATTTTGTATTTTATTATTTTTTTTATATTGTTACTAATAAATAAAGGTAATTATAATCTTCATTTTCTGTTTTTTTTTTAACGAATTTCCTATAATTCTCATTGGAACTTCTATAAAGAAAGAATCTAGTGTTAATTCACACTTTGTTTACCTGTAGTTAGAATCCAGCGACAAATTTATTTGTCAACTAGAAAGGAGAAATAAAAATATTTTAAATCTACACACGGTCTATTTCTTCGAACCTACAACCACGATGTTCAGTTTTTGAAAGTAAACTACATCTTGAAGTAGGTACAATTGGCATTATTTACAAAATACTGATAGATATACATGGAATAGGACTTGAGAACTATTTATTCCTTTTTGTTCCGACCCGAAGTAAGATTAATCCTCCAATATATCACGTCTATATATATATATATATATATATATATATATATATATATATATATATATATATATATATATTGTTTACTTAAATCCACTGAACCATTAGAGTCAAGTAGTAATCGTACTTTACTATGTTATAAATCCTCATTACTTATTATAGCTATATAGAGACAATATAACGACGTTGCATAATGAATACAAATTTAACTTTTATAATATGTATGTACTAACTCGTACGTGTAGTGCGTCAGTTCAAATCTGTTACAAAGGTGGGGGTTTCCCGTTTTACAATTGAAATAAAAACAATCGGATTTGGATTAGATTGTAGGATGTTATTGTCGAAAAGTATGAGAAATAAAAAAAAATGTTAAATTTTTTATTGATTATTATTTGAGATTTCTTATAATGATATACATGAACACTGATATTTTTAAGGCTAATTATATAAAATTGGGAAACTAGCTTTTGTTAAACTCACACTGTATCCCATATAGCAGAGTATGTAGAGGGAACTGGGAACTTAGTGTTAAGCCACTTCCGTTCCTCACTCTCCGCCGAATTTTGGAAATTGGTGATTAGTAAATATCCCGAAAGGGCTCTACAATTGAAAATGTATAAAAATATGTTTAAGTTACGGTGAGAATACTAAATATACAGATAAGTATTTTAATTATAATAATAAGTATACAGAACCTAGCAGGCTTACAAGCTAAATACTCCTTGTTTTCTTGAAAAATCTTGTTTTTTAATAAAAGATGGCATTAATTTCTTTTTATGAATTTTATAACTAAATAAAAAAACCTTCCTTCTACCGGATATTTCAATAGATAATTATATTACACAGATTTGACCTTATCAATAAAAAATATCAATAAAAAATATATTAGATATGTGATATAATTTGCATATTTTTTGCGATCTTATCGACATAGCAAATAGCGATCAATTAATAATGTACAATATAACATTAAAAAAACGAATATACATATATATATATACATGTATATCGTATAACTATAGATAAGACAACAATTTCAATAAGAGTTTTCCTATTTTTTTACATTTTAAAGCTGTTATTTCAACCTAAGCAAAGAAAATATTAAGAAAAAATAAAAAAGTATTGTTTTTTACAAATACAGCAATCAGTATGGTATGTTATCTTTATGTAAAGAAAAATACTACAAGTGATTTTAAACGTGCTACTTTATTTATTTAAAATAATAAAAAGTTGAAATAAAAAATATGTTATTAGGCAAAAAAATTAAATATTATTCAATTGAAGGTTCTTATAATGATAATAATACGTGGAGTTTAATACTGTGAATATTCACTAGTATAGTATATATAATATGGTCTTAAGTTCTTTAGTCGTTCTTAATTACATACGTACGATTTTCTTTACGATGAACAGTTTTAACTGACTCGCTTCGGAAAAACGCGTGTTGGCCAGTAAGAACTAGTTTTATCTGATTTCATTTAGTAAAAATTAGTTCTAACTATGGAAAACGAGTTCTACCTAAAAACTGGTTTTAACTATAAGAATTATATATTGCAAGTGGCGTAATTAAACGCTGCTGTTTGTTTTGTTACCAGAGCGAGGAAATGAAAATAGTAAATAACTCTTTCCCTCTAGTAGAAATTATTAACCTACAACCTAAAGGTTTACAGTCACACAGTGTTTCACTGCGCTACGGCTACGGCTTCTAATCTAAGAAGCACTGGTGTAAGTCCTAAAAAGTATACATCGATGATCGATGATTATTTTTTTTTACCATTACAACAAGCAAAGCGAGCAAGAGTGTTTAGTGGAACAAGCAGAGAGTAAATCTAGCTAGATTCTACTAGTTATTAAAATTATTAATATAAATAAAATTATGATACACTGTCTAATTGTCGCATATAGGGGTTATGATTACCTTTAATAAAATATAATTTCGTTTCTCCAATCTCCAGTGTGTTACTATTTAATCGATAGAATGATTATTTTGATAATAAAATCAACTAATGCAAATAAAAAAATTACGATACCTTAGCAGTAGAGCAAAAAAATTATTCAATTTTTGAATGTAAAAAAAAATAACTAGAATATGAAGGTATATATTTTATATTATTATTTCAAAAATATCTATATACAGGCAAACATTTCGACTTTTGTCAAACTCAAATGTCAGAAGTAATAACTGTCAAAAGATAGTTTATTTGCACTCAAAATATTTAAACTAATTCGTATTTCGTTGTTATAATATATATGTAGAAAGTAAATGTAGCTTTTTTAGTATTTGATATATATTTAAAAATGTTTAATTTACAACTCTTAAGTCAGTTTTCACGGTAATCAAATTCTTAATGATTAGAAGATAACCTCTATCAAAACTTCTATTTCTCTTTTGTGACAATATTTTTATTTTTAGCTTGGCGATAAATGCGACATCTAAAGGAACGATAAATTCAAGAAATATTGCTACGTCTGCTATTGTACAAATTAAGCTTACTAACCAATTATGGTATGATTTTATTATACATATTTAAAGATTATTATAATATTATTACTAGTTTAAAGCATTTCTTTATACAAGTATATATCGTTTAATGTAAATAAAAATATATAAATAACTATGGTGCCATCAGAGACTGACATTTTTTGAACTATCTAATTCCAGGGCAGAACCTATGAAGAAGAAGAAAAAGATAGATCCAGCTATTATAAAAGCTCGTGAAGATAGGCGAAGGAAGAAAATAGAAAAACAAATCAGGAGATTGGAAAAAAATGCAAGGCAACTTAAACCTATTGAAGAAATGGAACCACCTTTACATATTTTAGATCAACTCCGGTAAGATAATAAATATTTTTAATCTTTATAAAGAAATTATTGTTTAGTTCCATTAACGCTTTTATAATATTTCTTATTATTTTTCAATTCTAATTTCCAAAGTAAACGCAAAAGGCCTGCAGTTGTTTTATCAGAAGAAGAAAATGAAAGACAAGCCTTAATCTTTAAAGAGTGGTCAAAGTATAAAAAGCAAAATCATATGGCTAATATAGCACAAATTGATAGAATCATGGCGGCTCAAAGGAGAGCTTTAGATATGCTTTATGAAGAATCTGAGGAATTGTATAATGAAGCAATTATGGTATGTGTACAAAAATTGAAATTTTTGATCCTACATATAGATGTGTGGAAAGAACCCAGAGTTGAGACACTAAATTCTGTGATTTCTGCCAGAATTTATGTTACTGTGTGTTGAGTTGTGGTACAAGTACCATTAGTCAACACATGCAGAACTTTATCTATACAGTGAGGCACTAAAAGTTACACCACCATAATTTTAATATCTTGGATTGGCTTAAGTGAACAATAATAAAAACTATAACTGTGATATTTATTATTTTTGAATTTTTGTGGTTTTTTAAACAAAAAGTTTTTAGTATATATTTATATACATACTTATAATATATCTAAAATACATAAAGTGCAATATTCAGTTTCAGTTCGGCCACTCAACATAGAATATTTAAAATTTGTACAGAATGTGGACAGTGGTTGCATAATTGGTTCCCTTTGCCTACCCTGACTTATGTGGGACTTAGTATGAATCCAAAAAAACAATGCTTTAAATATTTCCCCTAATAAATTAACTTTTTGCTTTCAGCCTGATTTAAAATTGATACCCTATACTGTTAATGGTACTTATTCAACACCACCCATCAAGAACTATGACTCTCCAGACGGTGAATATGTTGATATATCCAAGAAATGGGGTGAAAAATAACAAAACAATACTATATAAATTTTTTGTAGAGTAATTATATGAAATTAAACATTTATTTGATTTTGTGTATGTTTTTCTTTTCCAGTAAATTTTACTTTTTAAGCTTTGTAAGTGTAAAAAAATAAACGTAAATAAATATTTCACTTCCTCGAGTGGGGATCGAACCCACAACCGTCGCGTTACAGCCACACCCTTGCGCCGCTGCGCCACGACGGCTTCAAATTTAGTGGCTTCCGGCAAAAGACATTTTTTACTAAAATTATTTAACATTAACATCTAGGTCACGTGGTTAACACCAAGAACCAAGTTAAATTCTCTACAATATGTTTTGTTTAAAATAAAACATGCAAGAGCAAAGAAAAGCGGATTCAAGTTTTATTTTAGTTAGGGTTTTGAATAATATAAAGATCTAAGCTTAATAGACTCACCGACGAATACACTTAGTAAAATGTTATTCTCCAGTTATTACAAATTTAGTGAAAAAGTTAATATATAGAAATTATCGGAATATATTCCACTCTTTACATTACGCTTTTGTAGCAAAAGGCCTACGTTTTACTATTTACGAACATCAAAAGGAGATGCTCACTTGTGACATTTGAATATATAACTCGGAAGGTACGTAAAATATTCAGAGCTTACCTTTAGTGTAATTTACAAGTTATATTCGATAAGTATTTTCATAGAGATATCTATTTCATTTTTTAGTAAGCGCTACTTGAGGTTTATAATTTTGAAAAGATAATTTTTCTTTTTTTATGCTTATAGCAAAAATTTAAAAATTAAATCGATCTGAGTTTCAAAATTCTGCCGTTTTAAGTTATTTTGTAATACATAAAGTATTTGAAAAAAAAAATGCAGCATAGTTTTTATTATTTAGGTACTTTGTCTGCATCTATGTAAGCCAGAAAACGCGAATTTCCAAACATTTTAGGTCCTTGTGTTTTAGTTAATAATAATAATAATTTATAATATTCTTTGTTATTCTTAATTATAATAAGTAAAAAAGTAAAACGGATCTGGAAAAAAAACTTTCAACTTTCCGCTGTATTCGGCACACAGCATGGTAGGCAGAAGCAACATAGTGCTAAGACACTCCGTTCCTCATTACTCATTACTCCTCCTCTACATAATTATTATTTTTAATTTATAATTTTAGTTATTGCAATTCTACTTTAAACGTAGTCAAATATAATTTCGGTTGTTCTAAAAGTCGTAAAGGTATTCGACTGTAAAAAAACAATTTAACGCATGATCAATTATAAATAAAACCAGCTATTTTACAATAAAATAGCAAAATCATTGGTTTTGTCATGACTTTTTACGTTTTTAGTTTTACTTCGTTTTATTACAAGAAAATATGTATATCTTCTATGTAAAATAATATGTTTTAATATAATATGTATTTATGTATATGCTACAAACTTGGATAAAAATGGTTCAGGCTGTATGCATTTGAAAGCAAGTATTCTTTTAGTTCTTTTCTTTACATATTTAAATTTATTTTGGAGCTATATTTTTTTTATTATACCTCACACTGTTTCACGCACAGTGCATGATAGGCAGAGGTAACTAACATAGTGTTAAGACACTCCGTTCCCCATTTTCCGCCGAAATTTTCGAGGCATTGCGAATTGAGTGGCTACTCAACGCTTTGGCTTTGATACCAGAGGAAATTAATTAAAATATTAATAAATAATAATTTATTACTTCGAGGGGGATTGAACCCGCAAACGTAACGGTTCCTCTGTACATCGACGGCCGCATTTAAAGTACATGAAATATTTTATTTTATATTTATTTACAGTGCGACTGATCACGTATTTAATTTACTCGTATGTCATGATTATTTGGAAGCCTGTAGCGTTGACACAGTATTCAGAATACACTGAGGAAGGCTTAGCATATGTTGACAATCCCGTAGAATCGGAGTTTCCAGGCCACTGGTTGCCGATAAGCATCATGAAAAAGATCATGGAAATGAGAGTGCAGACAACAAATGTATTTGACATTTTTAAAACGTCGCAGAAACTGATTAAAAAACCTCTTTCCTATGAGAGTCACAGAACTGTTATTAATAAATTACTTTTACATGAAATCTCAAAAAGTACTGAAAAATATAAAAATACATATATAAATACAAAAACTACGAATTCTGTATTGTCCACGAGTACTGTAAAATCTTCAACAAGTTTTGCGTCATCAGCATTTAAAAATCCAGATGATATGAAAAAGCAGCCAGAGCAAAATGAAATCTTATCTACATCAACAAAACAATTAAAAAAAACAAGCCCCGATATTAAAACAACGATAAAATTGACAAAAGTCGATACAACATTGACTAAATTACCGGAAATTTTAATAACATCAAAAATGACTACTGAAATAATAGGAACAACAAAAAAATTACCCTCAACGACTAAAATAGAAGAAATATTATCGTCAACAACAAAAGCCACGACGGCGCCATCATCAACATCAACAGCTGAGACATCATCTTCAACCACAAAAGGGACGACACCAGCATTGACAACAACATCGACTACGACAACAACAGAAACAGTTACAACAAAGGCAACGACAACTGAAACTGGTAACCCTTTCTATTAAAATCCGTGATATGAAAATCATATGAAAGTCTTTAAGACAGTGTTTTAGATAAGTTCTAAATGTATTTCAAAATGTTATAACAATATTTATATTATGTTTTTATACCTTTGTCTAAGTTCTATAAACTTGTATTATGAGAGGCTTAAGTATGTAAGAAATTATAAGTAAATATCGTTAATTTTTAGTTTTACACTATATCCCACACTAGGCAAAGAGATCCTGAGAATTTAGTGTTAAGACATTTCATTCCCATTAAGACACTTCCGTTCCTCACTTACCGCTCAGTCCCGGAGTCATTGCCTGTTGAGTGGCGGAACTCAACGCCTTGCCTTGTTATCAGAGTGAAGAAATGAATATATATATATAATTACGTTTTCCCGAGTAGGATTGAAACCCACGAATTGTAAAGTGTAGTTTCATTATTTTCTTGTTAGATAAGTTATATATTTGCCTGAATAATAAATATATATATAATTGTTATTTACATAATTGAGTTCATTTGTCCTAAACTATGAAAGCGACCCTTTTGTTGAGCAGACGGCACTAATGATATAAAAACAAGTTAGTTTTATTTACTCCTAAACGAGACGGAGTAAGCCTAAAATATTGTTTGGTAAACAGCAGCGGTGTTGACGGTGACGTCTGGAAAGGGCCTTTATTATATTTGAACTGTTGATAGAAGTGTTAAGAAAACAGTATTGGATTTACTCATTTTGTTGATTGTGCACCATTGCATAGAATTATAGGCATAATATTAGTCAAAGTCAAACCAAATTATATAGCAAAGAAAACTTAATTGAATATAAGGGGAAGCTGTAGCGCATAGGCGCAGCCTCGGACTATGAACGTGCTGCTAGTAGAATCGATTCCGACTTAGGAATGTTTTTTTATTTTTCTGTTCTGGTGACATATATCTCGAAAATTAAGTGAAAAGTGGGGAACGTAGTGTCTTAACTCTTATACGTTCCTCTGACTACTTTGACACACGCAGGATACAGCGTGAAACAAAAATAATAGCAGATTTGATGAGATATACATACAGAATAGTGTTTTTCGTTATACTAGCACATATTCTAAGATTCTTCATTCGTTTGAAATACCTGTTAAGTAAATTACGTTTTTGCGATTTTCTAAAACAAGATATATTTAGCATATTAAACAGTAAATTGTCTTATCCCTGTAAAATATGCGAAGGTAAACAATACTAAACATTATTTGAACAATAAATTGCTTATAAATTATAAATGCTTCCATATTATATTATTCTTCGTTGCTCAACGCAATTTCCTTGTTGCTGAGTAAATTGAATTTGCTGATATTCAAGAAAAGAAATTATAAAATTCTAAGCTAATTTGCTTTAACAATTAAGTGAGGAACTTTTCTACAATATTTTTTTTTATGCACTTATAATATTAAGTTTATCTAGTATAACAATTATTTTAATTTAATTCATATAAATAACAGTATTAGTTTATATTAGTATCCACCCGCCATTTTGCTTTGTTGGACTTTATTACCATTTTTATATTACTTTCGTTACCGATTTTTAGAGGATTGTCTGTGTAGAGACTCAACGCCGGAAAAAGTAAACAACTGAAATATAGTTTAATCTTGCGACGGGTAATTGAATTTAAGACGATGTTCTTCATCAGATGTTCCAGATTTTGGCTTTTTTAAATTTTTGGTAAGGAATATTTAGAAGACAAGGCCTAATAGCTGGACCAAAAATTCAATTCCGTTCAATAGCTCAGAAGCTGTGTCAGTACAAATAGATACACAGATAGACTTAAATATAAAAAATCATAGATTTCTATTATATACTAGCGACCCTCTTGCGGCTTCGCCCGCTTTTACTACTGGATTATTTATATAATGTATGTTTGCAAAGCACTTAAGATAATGTGAAAATTAATAAAACCCTAATGCAACCCGCATTTTCGTAGTTTCAATAAGGATTTTCCAATTGTTTTACACAGCAAGGATTTTTTAGTAGGTACCGTTATTTTAAATCTGTGCTACTAATCTTTTCAAGGACTTATTAAAATATATTTAAATGATTATTTTTAAACGGAACAAATTATAAACGAAAGCCTACCTACTAATAACTACTACAAAAAATATGAAACCAAATATATCGCGCTGAAATAATACTTTCAACTCCAATTATCCAATAAGTGCAAACGCATCTAAATCTTCGTTGCTATAGAGGCAGGCGGGTTTTTTTTTCGAGCTTGTGGTTAATGCTGAAGAGGGTATTCTGTCCCTGACGAAAAGCAAGCACTACGTGG